>JAPMOR010082554.1:141852-153250 GCA_026543865.1 Argiope aurantia | reverse complement strand
GTTCCCATTCGGAGGTTCACACGCTCCGAGTGAAGGGATAAAAAATTGCTGACCTAAACTAATTCTTCTAAGAGATCACTATAATTCCTTACCAAATTCCGCACGTGTAGAGAAATCCCTATCAAAACCTCACAGTATATAATAACAAGAATAAAGCCTTTTGCTTTTCCTTATTTCGTTTTGTGTTGTTCTTAGTTGGTGTGTTCGTCTCTGCTGCTTTTACATAAATCAGGCCTCTCGGGATGGGCTAAAAACGAAGTTTAAAAATTTCAAAGTGTCTTCTGTTACGATTCTGTTTAAAAAATTATGTATATATATATTGCACATTGTAAAAAAAATTAATTACCATAATGAACAATCATTAATACTTTTCTACATGTTTGTTTGAAAGTTTTCCAATATTATTACCTGGAAAATGAGTTGTCATAAGTTATTACCGTACCAGCTCTGACTATTACCAGTAACTCACTATTTTCCTTATTGTTTGTAATCGTCCCATAACATCCTGATTTCTAGAAGAGACGTCTTTTTCTTCTGAATTCAGACAAAGCGATTCGCTACACTAAGCCATTCCCATAGGACAGAATTGAATGAAACATTTCAGGTTAATTTTCATTACAGAGTAACCAGGTTCGTATACGAGTCTTCGTTCCTTTACTCTCTGAAGGCTGGTGGATTGATTACCGATTTTGTTTTACTTATAAATCCATTAAATGTAACTGTAACTGAAAGGCAGAAATTTGATCAAATCAGATTCGGGCTTTTAGAAACAAGATTAATACTGGCGGAACTAATTATGCAAGGAGAGACACTTGTCTGTCCCAAGAGCCGTGCTAATTTGCATAAATCTGAGCAAGTGAACTGTTCTTCGCAGTTTTCAAAAGATTGAAGTGGTGATGGAAAGTTTTTTTTTTTTTTTTTTTTTTTTTTGATGTCGCTCGGAAGATATTTTTCTTAAACGAATTGAGAATAGCTGTGAGTCGTAAAGAAATGAATGATGTTTTATGTAACATATGGATAAGGAATGTAGTACTTTTAATTTTCGCAATAATACTATGAAACAGAGGCAAAATTTTAAAGTTGTAAAGCAAATTATTTCTTTCTTTACAATTTAAATTTATAATAATAAATGAAGTGAAGCAGAGGAAATAATATCATGAAGCAGAGGTAAAATTTTAAAGTTGCAAAGCAAATCTTTTCTCTTTCCCCAAATTAAAAATTATAATAATAAATGAAGTGAAGCAGAAGTAAAATTTTAAAATGTTATGCAAAACGTTTCTTTTTCCGCAAATTAAAAGTTATTTATGAATGAAAAATACATTGTTTTAAAAAGAGGGGGAGGGACATTTATGTACAGCGGCAGATCTTACGGATGATTTTAATACAGTACAGGGAGTGAAGATGTGGGAGAAAGTGGAGAGACAGTTCCGAGTGATGAAGCTGTATTCTATCTTTCAAAATATTTGTACTTTAGATGGCAGAATTTCAAATGTAGAAGTTAAAAGAGTTTATTTTTGCATACGATTCTATTATCGAGTTGCAGCACGAAATGAAATTCGCAATTAGAGTTATGAAATCTACAGCTAGATCTGTTGGGAAATTCGACCTCGGTGACATTATGGGGTACTTGAATACCTACAGGAAAACGGTCATTGTTTGCAAAATGAGTTTTTTCCCTTCATGGATTTCTTTAACTATTATACGTAATGCTTTTATTGAAATACTCTCCCCCCCCCCGCCCCAAATTACAGTTTTGTGATTTCAAAAATGACCTATTATTCTGTCGCATCCTATATTATAACAAGTAATAGCATTAATCATGCCTTAATTTAAATCAGAAAAACGCAAACAAAATGTATTTTAATTAATTCTGTTGGAATTTTTAATTCATCTCAATAAAGTATACCATACATCTCGATAAAATCCATGAGGCATCGTCATGGTAAATAAGAAGTTAGAATTCTTTTGCAAATTAGAAAAACGTTGGAGCACTACAGGTAAAAGTCTGACTTTGTTGTTTGTTTATTTGTCAGAGCTGTTATATCATAGTAGAATGCTTTATTTAAATACTTTCAGAGGAAAGTTGCCCACATTTTTATTACTCAAAGGAAATCTTGGTAAACTTCTAGTACGGAATCTGCTAGTAAAGGACATGAAGCCCGGGAGCGTAGAGGTACCCAGGTCCAAGGTTCGATGCTCGGGCAAGGCAAGATCGGCTCAGACTTTCATTCCTTCAGTGAGTCGATAAACTGAGAACCAAACATACTTGGGAACTAAACACTAGGGGCTCCTCGTTAGGCTGACCACCTAACATATACCTTGCATCCCTGGACCCTTGGTCAAGAAAGCAGATATGGGCACAGTGAACCTTCACCCAAATGGCTTGTCATGCCACTGAGTAGAGTAAAGAGCATATCGATATGCAGTTTTTTGAACAATTCACTAGAGAATAGAGCCTGCAATTTTCTCCTCTGATTCATGTTTCTTATCCGGTAATTTAAGCTACTAGATTATTGGGAAATAGGCATTGGTTTTAATCAATTTGAGCATTGGCATCTGGGAAATTTCCTCTATACGTTGTATGTAAACAGTCATTTGAAATTTTAAGCAAGTTTAAAATCTGAATTTTAAATTTTGGGATAAATAATTAAGTTTAAAATTTGGGTCTAATGAAATTTATGAGAGAAAACGATTGCTCTAATAACTCTAATATTTAGAGAGTGTGAAAACATAAACTGAACTTTAGTGTTTTGACAAGAAACGCTCAACAACGTTTATTGCGTGAGATGTCTTTCATTGTATAAGTTATATTTTTCATTAGAGCATGATAAAAATGGGAAACTACAACCAGTATCGATAAATTTTAAATAATTTTAATAATAAAGTCTTCATCGTTTTATTATCGCTTAAAGAGTATGAAAATAAAACTTTGAGAATTACTAAAATTTTGAAAGTAATAATTGGCGTGCCATAGATTTACAAACACTTTTAATTATCTTGTCTTATATAATGTTCTTGTTAAAATCAATTACTATAAATGATTATTTATTCATTGCGAAACGTGCTATAAATATGAAAGTATTCAAGTTTGTTTGTCTCTACACTGGTGTGCAAAACTTAAGCAGCAGGTATGTTTTTTGCCATAACTTCACGATAAATCATCTGAGAGACATGAAATTCAGAAATGAGATACAGCATTTTGTTCTGAAAGAATGCCGAAAGCATAGTTGCGCAGAAATGAATACAATGCATACAGTATGGAATCAAACAAAAAAAGGCTTTATTGAACTCATAGTATCGTTACACATGATTGTCTGTTCAAGAGGAAGAATAGCAAGCAGATGTTCCTTAGTATGGGATATGCCCTCCCCTTACTGCAATGGTTGCTTCGCACCGTCTCCCCATACTCAGCACCAGAATGTCTAACAGTTCTTGAGGTACGAGTACCCATTCCTCAATCAACATATGTTTAAGTTGTCGGGTGTTCCAAGGAGGATGTAATCGTGCCGCAAGGCGTCTCCCCAAAGCATCCCACACATGTTCTATCGGATTTAAATCAGGGAAGCACGCCGGCCAATACATTCGAGTGATATCTTCACTTTCCAGGAGCTCCTAAACAACATGAGTCCTGTGTGGCCGTGCATTGTCATCCATAAAAACGAAGTCTGATCCAATGGCACCTGGGAACAGACGCACATGGGGAAGGATCACCTCCTGACAATAGAGATTTCCAGTTACAGAACTTTTGTCGAAAACGTGGAGCTCAGTCCGACCGTTTATCATAATGCCTCCCCAGACGACAACTCCAGGACCACCGAAACGGTCTCTTTTCGTGATGTTACTGGGATGAAACCGTGTCCCGACCTCTCTCCAAATCAACTGGCGTTGGGAATCGCTTGTGGTATTAAAACGACTCTCATCTGTAAAGAGGACACGACTCCATTGACGAGATGTCCAGTTTTTGTGCTCCCTGCACCACTCTAAACGGTGCCGCCGGTGGGAAACTGTCAAAGGGATGCAGCGTTCAGGACGGCGGGCGAATAGGCCACCTTTGTGAAGAGGTCTGGACACAGTAAAACGCGACACTTGTCGCCCCGTTGCTGCACACAGTTGCTGAGCAATGGCGCTTGCTGACTGGTTTCGGGTTCTTTTCGCCTGCAGGTCGATATATCGGTCATCCACTGCAGTTGTTTTCCTGGGGCGGCCACGACCAACCTTTCTCACAGCTGTACCTGTGGTTTGAAAGGCTTTCCAAGCGCGCGAAACGACACTTTTGTTGATTCCGAACTCTTCAGCTACACTGGTCACACTACGCCTCTCCTCCAGCTTTCCGATCATTCTTCCACGTGTGAAATCGTCCAGGTGATTTCTGCTAGCTATATTTCACGAATTAACTCACGTGCACTTGCAGCGAATGTCTTTAATTGCGTCTCCGTCCTTCCTTTTATTGTAGTGTTTGTTGAGTTGCGCGCGCCTTCCGCACGTGTTTTGCGTACGCTCACGTCGCCTGTGACGCCTATTCCTGATATTTGCATACGCATGACCTTTCTCTTGAATTACGTGTTCATTGTACTGATCGCAAGAACATGGCTATCTGCTTAAAATTTGCATTGTTGCTTAAGTTTTGCACACCAGATTGTTTTAAGTAAAATTAAACTATTCGATAATTTCAGAAAACTTTACATAAATGAATTCATTTAATTTAAACAATTTTAAATGTATGCGGCGCCATCTTTTAGCACATTCATGAAAAAATTGGTTTAATGATTCAATATTATTTTTAAAAATAAATTTTAATTTAAAGATTGAAGAGAAGAAAAAAAAATACAGTACAATATTCTACTTTTTGTTGCACTAATAATGTCAAAAATATGAAACTTTGCATGCTTGTCAGATTTTAAATTGTTTTAGATAACATTTAATTTCGACTTTTTCTGAATATTAATCAATATATTTAATAAAATCAATGAATTAAACAATAATTAATAAAATTAACCAATAAATTTAATTAAAAAATTATCTGTTCAAATCAAAGGTCAAATGTCAAGATGATTACATAAAATCCAGCATCAATAATTCTCTGGGTGGTATAATTAGAATTATGAACCATTATTCATTGATTCAGAACTTATCAGATATATGCAAATAAAATATTAATGAAAATCAATAATTTAAAATAGGGTGAGAATGTCACCGATTATATTTATTCCCGATCTTTAAAATATTCTGAAAATTCTTCGCTATGAATAATTCGCATTCATTATGAACAATTTACAAGCAAAATTGATTAAAATTCAATTTATCAAATTCGTCTTTCAATAAGGAAAGTAAAATCAAATTCATTGAGATATAGATCTCTCAATTATTTTATTTTAAGGGGCAAATAATTACCTTTAATTTCTTAATCAAACGACTTCAGTGTTTATTGATTTTGAAGTGAATATGATTAATTATCAATAGGTGTTATTTTAATTTCCCCCATTGAATATCGAAGACTTCCACAATACAGTAAATTTTATCTTTAAGTTTGCTGTATTGTTAAGCAATCCAACTTTTCGTGTTAATTGATTAAGTCAACAGATTCGACCCAATTGATTTGACTGAGTCAGTTTGAGGGAGCAACAATAACAAATTAAAGCCATCTTATACTAATTATAATATGTTTTCGATTTATTGAATTCACAATTGCATAAACAAACATATCAATAAGCAATCACTTTGTTACTGAATGTCATCTAGATTTTTCAATATATCAACAACTCTTTCCAGGAAAGCATAATCGAAATTTCCCAAAATTGGTTTTAGATTTATTTTGAATATATTCAATTGTTCATACGGTGGAACGGCTATCAAAACTGCTGTTGATGAATTTAGATTTGAATTGTATGCTTACCTATAATTTTGCTATAATGGCCAGAAGCCAAATTTCTTTTATTTTGATAACTTTGTTTTTAAATTCACATACACACATATGATTTTAATTTATCATATACGATTTAATTTATCGATTTCAGATTTATACAGTTTTCTTGAGGTATAGAATATCTTAATTGAAACAAGATCTTGAATATTTCAATGTTTTTCTTTGTTTATTTCGAATGCGAAAAATAAATAAATAAAAATACATCATCAAGCGTAATTATTTAATAGTACAATACTATATATAATTGTTATTTTAAACTAGTGAAAGGAATAAGATTATTTATTATCTATACTTATAATAAAGCTCAATGTGTGTGTGTGTGTGTGCGCGCGTGTGTGTGTGTTGGCGATCTACAGGCCAGACCATTCAACCTACAGCTACCAAATTTGGCACGTGTATACCTTGGAGGCCGGGAATGTGTACCTGCGGGTTATTTTTTCGAATTTTTAATTAGAATTTTATTTATTTAAAAGTTAAGCGAAATTTTGGCGTGTTTCTGCTATAACTCCCGAAAATATTACCGCACAAAAAAGATTTGTACATGAAGATTTAAAGGATAGATCAAAAATCTATCCTTTAAATGATACCAATGTTTTAACCTTAAAATTAAATTTCTATTTTTAATAAATTTTTAAATAAATATTTTAACTATATTTTTCAACATTTCACAAATATAAAATTTAATTTTAAAAAAATTTAATTTTATTTTCACATTAATTAAAATTTAATTTCATTTTCACAAATATAAAATTTAAGCTGCAAGAGCACGTTTCGCATTCATGGGAAAAAATTAGCTTTTTTAAAAGTGTTGCCATCACATTAATTAAAGTTCCAATTAAAAATCAATTAAATCTTTTCGGAAATGAAATCTGCAAAAATATAATTTTCGGCACGTGTCTGTAGGAAAGGAAACAAATATGAAATATTATTTTTTCTAAAATATAAATTCAAAAAAAATTATTTTATTATCTTTTACACTCTCTATATTATTAATCCAATAAATCAGTTTTATTTTAAGGCAAGTTTTGTTTAATATGAACAGGATATCCATTCAAATCAGGGCCACACAGCTAATTTGTAACCCTTTAGTAAGACACAGATCTGCTAAAATGATCTAAATGGAAAATGATTATATTTTATGTAACTTGATTCAATAAATGCTCTAATAAATAACGAATTTTTGATTTTACATATAGCTTCTGCTGTGGAAATCACGATTAACAAAATGTTCTTGAAACACTAATATTTTAAATAAAAAGAGTTAATTTCCAATCAACTAAATCAATCACTGAAACTGACTGATTTATGAAAATTTGAATAACACTATTCAATAAAAAAAGGATAATTTTAGATTTTTCATCGATCGCTTCAAAGAAAATACGCCAATCAGCGCGCAGGTTTCTCAAGATAAATTGGTCTAAGATTATGAAAATTTTGAGTTTTTCTAAATTTTTAACATTAAAAACTTCATAAATAAGTCTTAGTTGATCGTGGAAAATAGAAACGTTCATTTATTTAAAATTTGGTGTGTCCAGAATATTTCTCAGAATATACCTTACTGCATTAAATTTAGACTTCATAATTTTTGAAATATATTTATAGGCAGGAACAAAATATTATTATTGATTTCATTTGAATCCTCTTGAAAGCAAAACTAAAAACTGAATTTTATGCTGAATCTGAGAAATTTTTGTTGAATTATTCTTTGAGATATTAAATAAATTATGAAAAATATTTTGTAGTTCACATAAGAATTATATACCGAGCGATTCTCATATACAATAATAATAATAATAAATAAATAAAATAAATAAAGATTATAAATAAAATAAAACGCATGGTTTTATTAAAAAATATCGTTATTTTAATTGCAATTTCATCATTTCCACTTTACTTTAAAGTTGAAGTTTTACAACAAATTAGCAAAATATATTTAGTAAATTGAACGAAACGATCTAAACAACAGTATAAGTTTGGTATGACTATCAAAATTTGAAGATTAAAAATGTTTTGTTTGAGAATCTATTAAGTGACCAGTTACTTTAAATATTTAATTGAAAATTGTATCGAGCGGTAATACTGGTGAACCGGCTGGTCGCCAAAGGCGGAGAGTAAAAAATAAATCTCACAATTAAAAGAAACACCTCAAAATTGAGAGAGTTTTTGATTTTTAGAATAATAAAATTCATCCATAACTTGGTATTCTATAAACACAAACCATTTATCTTTACTGAATCCAAATATTTTGGAATAGAAAAACGATTATTTATAGATTCTTTTGTAATCCAGTACTGAAAAAAAAACCCAACTCCGATTCGTATTTTACTTTAATTTGGATAGTCTTATTAACTGATAATAACAAGGTAACAAAATTAAAAGTCATAAAATATAATTATAAATTTGTCAGTATAAAAACCTTTCTAAACGGTATAAACAACAAATTAAATAAAAACAATTTAAAAATAATTTATTCATTTAATTTCTAGTTTTTCATTAAAAATGATAATCATTGAACATTTTCATCTTTAAAAACGAATAGTCGATAGAAATTTAAGCTCTTAAAATATTTAAGAGTAGATTTTTTTCCTTAAATATATTTAAGAGTAGTTTTTTACTTCAAATGTATTTAAGAGTAGTTTTTTTCTTCAAATGTATTTAAGAGTAATTTTTTTCTTAAATTTGTTTCTTTAAAATTTATGCGTTCAAGAAAATAATTTTCTTTAAGATGAATTTTCGTTGATACCATTTGTAGGTGTCTTAGTGTTTCAATGGTAAAGTCTTCATACTAGGAAAAGAATCGTTTCATAAATTCAAAATACAATTTTAGCGAAATTATGCAATAAATAGCAATCTGATGCCACTAATGGGGTAAAATGTTCCCTGCAAATGTAATGTGAAAGGTGAGGAGTTCAACCCGTCAAGTATTTTCAGTGGTATCAGATCTGGATTTATATATAAGAAAATTTTAATCAAAGTAAATAAAGTTTACACATCTGTAAAATTCCATTAATATAAGACAAATCTTTGAAGCAAGCTAGTTGTTAATGATAATTATAATAAAATAATTTAGAGGTATTCTTAAAAATCATTTAATTCTCCAATTTTTTCATCTGAGTAAAAGAGATCATTATATTTTTGGATAATCCTCAGTAAATTGACTGTTTTTACGGAAGTAATTAAATTAAGAAAACTTTCTGTATTGAAATAATTATTTATTTTTAGGTAATTTTGTATAAAATAATATGTTTTTTCTTATTTTTTAAAAAATTATATCAACTTTTTCACTACTGATACCGCCAAATTATCAGGACAACTTTTGTTTAAAACGAGGGATGCAAAATGTAAAACGAAACTAAAGATGTTCTAGCGTTACATCTTACACTCTCGTTTGAAGCATAACCCGACCTTCCAGGATAAAATTTTCACGGGCGGTTGGATCGAGTTAAGAGTAATCATGGACTAACTACTCCGACCCGTCCGAAGGCAAATCGAATAACCTGAATTACCGAACTGCCGCTACAGCAACACTGGCGGGAAATATGATTGAATCCTAAGGGCCATTACCGATCACGGTACAACCCTTCCCGAAGGAAGTATTTCCTGTCATAGAGGGAAGTAGCCAGCCCCCACCTTTTCGTATACCCACAAGGTTGGCCAGAACTCACCACCAAGCCAGAAGCTTCTCATCCTCAATTACGAGGTGCCCCCCGGGGGGATTCGGATCAAGAGTAAGTCATATCACTGATTCTCCGGCTTGCCCGAAGCCACAAGGATAATAATATGACCGGACCTTCGCAACAGCAACGCTGGTAGGAACTGTAGTTGAGTCCTAAAGGCCTTCATCGGCCACGGTGCAACCCTTCCTTAAGGAAGTGCCTTCCGTCATCGATGGGAGGAGAAGACCCTCACTTCAGGGTGGCGAGATAAAACCACCATGTCTGAAGCATCTCATCTTCATTTAAATGTGCCCCCTGGGAGGCGTTTTAAGAGTAAAAGGGTTAAACGAAACTGCTACTGGAAATAATTTCAGTGTTATGTCAGGCTCTCAAGTTTTGCACAATTCATGAACTATAGATTTATGCTTCGGAAAAATATGCTTTGAAGCAGATGAAAAGAGATCAGTAATATTGTTTTGTAATGCATGAAGATTTATTTTTCTTTTTAATTTTTACTTATTTCCTGGAGGATAAATAAAAAAAACTCTTTCACGTATCAATTCGATTAGCTTGCATCAATTAATAATGGACAGTCTGGTTCTTTTAATTCACTATCCCTACTATACAGAAGGTATATGGAACAGTGTATAATTCGCATATATTAGGTTAGACAGATATGGTAGTTTCTTATCTAACCATGTCATTTCATTTGCAGTTTAATTTAATAAATATTTCCTCAAGTTTGACCTGAAATAACTATGAAAAACTGGCACCCTCCAGCTGATGAGATGGAAAAATAATTCAGATGCTCAAAATGAAATTTATTTCATTATAGAATTCGTAATAAAAGGAGAAATAAAATTTCATAACAACATGATAGATTGCACATCTCCAGGGGATAGTTACAAATATATGTCTAGAAAAATAATTAATGATGCAATCATAAAATTTGTAGAAAAATAAGTAGAAAATTTCCCAGAGAGACAGCAACACCAGTGGGAAAGTTACTGCAATAATTTTCCACCAAAGCCTGGATCTTCTTTCAGTTACTGATACGAGTTGACATTTGAACAAGAAAAGAGCACAAAAGTGCAAAGAGCAGGCGAAGCCTTTCCCCTTAATGAAGACAAATCGTCCCTTAAGAGATTTACCCTCTAGTAAGTAATTTGATCCTCTGAATGTTGAAAATGAAAATAGTTTTGTAATCCCCACCTTGCCAGAAGATCATGTGGATAGTCTCCAACGGTATATCCGTCTCTGCCGCTTGCAACAGGACGATTCGTCTTTGCCAAGGGCTGTTCATTCGTTTAGCCTAACCCCAGCACTGGAATTTTTAAGAAAATGGAGAGAAATCTGACACTTTTGATGAATAAGGCTCATTTAAAACGGCAAACGTTGCGGCAGCAAGGAAATATGGGGGAAGCTTTTAATTTAAAACGGAAAAGGCGGAGAAAGGGGTGATGAACTTTCCGCAAAATTTGTGATTTCCTGTTTTAGGTAGGTTGGCAATCGCATAAGATGAACTGCTTTGTCGGTTACTTTGGTGTTAATCCCTATCTTTCGTGAAAATTTCTAGGAGATTTAAAAGCTAATAAATGTCTAATGTTTGAGATAAATGAGATAAGTTGTTGATAAAAATTAATAGTAATAGTTAGCAGAGTTGAGTTAGTTATGAAACGAAATGTTTGTTGAAGGTATTAAGGCAATCTCTTAGGAAGAAAATATAAAACCCATAAATTTATAAACATTTCGGTAAAACTCTTTAGCGTTTTATAGCTATTCTAAGTAGAACAATGATGAAAATGTAGTTGGATCATTT
>JAPMOR010082554.1:81667-141842 GCA_026543865.1 Argiope aurantia | reverse complement strand
AGCAAACTTATGTTTGAAGAAATGAAGTATAAAATACTAATAAATTTTCTAAAGAGTAAGAAAGAAAAAAAAGAAGAATACATTTTAAAAGAAACAGTAGTGTGATTTTTAAGTAATATTTGCACGGAATATCATTAGAATGTGAATCCATGAAAATAGTTAAGAGAATATTTCTGCAATTTAAGATGATATTTCATACAGGGACACAATTACCCGATAGGCTCAATCATTTGTTTTGTGTTTAAATTTATTAGTGTTATATTTTAATAAAATGTATGAAATAAATATGTTTAAATTTTTAGCTTCGTCGAATGAAAAAAAATTATGCCGTATATCAAACAGTAATATCTTTTTTTATTATATTTTTATACATGAAGTTCACAATGCCGAGGTATTGTATCGGATATCCAATCAAGATATCCAAAACAATTGAATATCCTGATTTTGTGAATAAGCACATTAAAGACATCGTCTACTACAACAGATTATAATTTCTATCTACTGGAAACACGATGACACAGAAAAGTATAAACCTAGAAAAATGAAATTTGGCATGATATATGTAACCCAAGAGCGTAGATTTTAATCAAATGTTTCATATATCTTCCAAGTAAGTCTCCTTGTCCCTTTCGGTGGATGTGACCGCAGTTAACTTAAGAATTCTTCAAATTAGATGGATGGAATTTAAAATATGTTTCCATCACCAGTATGCTAAATGCATAATAAATTGTGTATTTAATCATTCAAATAATTGAATAAGTCTATGATTTGTTTTAAATAAAATGTGCTGCATAAATGAAAGTTATTGTTTGGTCATGTCATCATAATTACAGATATGTATCGTTTTTATTGATTAAAGAAATATAATCTAAATATATTTTCTTTTTTGTACAGAAATCTAGCGTAAAAAAATGCCTTGGTTTGAGAGTATATGTGAAAGAAAATTGGCAACACTTCAGAATCGTCTTTTAGTTAAATATTTTATTAGTTCATATTTAGCACCTTAATCGTTATGTCCATACAGGCATAGAGTTTTCACCTTTGAAATTTATAAGCTTAAATTAAAACATTCAAACATATTATTATCTTCAAGCATTCTTGATTAAATTGACAAGACTACGTAAACTAAAAAGTATCATTCCATTAGATAAAAAAATATGAAAAGATAAGTAATTAAAGTATCCTTTAAATCAATTCAATTATACGTTCTCTGTATTTTAAATCAAATGTTAAACTTAATTTTGAAGATTTTTAGAGAAGTACAAAATTCTCAATCAATATTTCCAAGGGAACATTTAAATTGTCATTGTATATTTTGAAAATTTTGTTAGCAAATGGAAACTTTATACGATTGTCTATGTTCAGATTTTAATTCTAATTAAATTCTCATGTTCTTTGTTTAGATGCTCTTTAATCAAGCATTGCACAATGCCAAACCTAGCTTCTTAATTTGCTAATTTACATACATAAGAGCTGTTGCAAAGCCAATGTAAGACTCAACACTTCGATTTGGGGTATTTCTTAGCAAGGGAAGAAAATTCGTTATGTCTTCTTGAAGGTCATTTAAATGGACCTTTCTAGCTTATTTTCAACAAATCTAATTGTTTCGACATTTCGAGGATTCTGATCTTAATTGCTCCATTCCGAATTAAATAAGGAACACTTGTCCCTCTTTCATATGTTCCGTCTGATTAATGGTGAACCGACACACCAATTTACTGGGTAGCATTCATTAAGATCTTTGGGTAAGGGATGTCCTGTCCATGTAGCACGTACATCCATTAAGCATCCACACATCTCTTACGTTAAGATGTTGTTAAGTTGTGTAGTGTCAGGAGGATTGTTAATACTTCTGATCGATTGAATTTTGTATATAAGGCCTATGGATTTAGTAGATTTTATAAGTAGATTTTTAGGTGGAATGCTATTGCTTCTAATTAGTTGAATTTTGTACATAGTGCCAAAGGATGTGATTTAATTTGATTAAATTATTCAATTGTATAATAGCGATTGGAAAATGCTATTGATTCTGATTGAATGGATGTTGCATATAATGCCAAAGGAGGTACTTTAATCTTTTAAATTATTAAATTGTATATAGCGATTGGGATGCTATTGTTTCTAGTTGATTGAATTTTGTATATACAGCGGTGGTCAAAATTGAGGACAATTTTGTAAACCTTTCTAACTTTGGATGCTTATAGAAAATGTTGTGTTTCACAAGATATAAATTCTTACATACCATTTTAAAGAGAATTTCATGCTAATTTCAACACACACAAAAATTCAAATATTTTCATTACAAAAAAAGTTATACTTATTTTAACGTGCAAAACAAACACTGTGATGAAATGGATAGTAATTTCTAACTTTCTTGGCAAACCACTGTTCTTGTTCTGGGAAACAATGAAATGTTATTTACTGACAGTAAAAGCTGCCACTAAGTTTAAAGTTAGAAAATCATTATTATTCTTTGTTCTGTATATGAAGGACTGTTTTTTATGTAACCAAATTACAAGTAAGAAATTTTGTTAAACATTTTAATATTTAGTAGGAATTTTAGTAAATAATTCTAATGTTTAGTCAAAAAGCAATGACATCAAATAAAAGAATAGACTGAACACCTAGAAAGAGAAACAAGATTATTTTGTTACGAGACTGTGATCTTTCCTTTGCTGAAATTGCAAGACAGGTGAGTGGTTCAATGACTACACCTGGAATCTGAAAGTTTTGTTTACGATATCAGGGCACAATTTACTAAAAAACAGAGCAGAAAAATACCGAAAAAGGTGCACCACATCTGTGTATGACAGAAGAATGAAAAAAGACTATGTTCCCAAGATAGAAGAATGTCACCAGCGGCCATCAGAAGTCATTTGAATGATGCTGGCATTTCTGACAATTCAAGAACAATCAGGAAAAGATTATTAAATGTTGGACTAAGAGGTAGAATTCCTCGAAAAAAACCTTATCTCAATTTACAGCAGTACATAAAAAGATTACAGTGGGCAAAGGAACACATTAATTGGACAGATGAACAGTGGTCCTAAGTTATTCGGAATGATGAGACAAAGATATTGTTATTCGGTTGTGATGGGCGAAAATATGTAAGACATAGAATAAGCGAAGTGCTACTCAATGTCTGCATTCAGGCAACTGTGAAGAACTCAATTAGTGTTATGATGTGGCCATGTATGTCAACAGACGGTATTGATCGCCTTCATGTTATCGATGAGTCACTAAATGCAAAAAAAAAAAAAAAAAAAAAAAAAAAACATTGATAATATTCTAGAGCCAAAACTTATACTTTTTATGATCTCTTTCCAAACAACGCATCAGTGTTTTTCAGCTGGATCAGGGATCATTTAACGCAGCAAAAATATCAAAAGTGTGGTTTAATGCAAAGAGCACTGTATTGTTATCACGACCACGAAACAGTCCGGACCTCAATCCTATTGAGAACTTATAGCACACATTAAATGCTTTTGTACAAATAAGGCGTCTGTCAAAATAAGCAGAGCTAATTGAGACTATAATTGTTTACTGCCATCATGTAATAACGAAAAAAAGAGCTTAAAGCTCTCGTCAGTTCAATGAAACATCGATGGGAGGCTGTAATAAAAAATAAAGGTTACTCTACTAAGTACTAAGAAACTCTCAGCAGTTATCAACATCTAATGTATCTCGATAATTATTGCCTCTCCATTTTTTTGTATTGCAAATATTTGGATTTTTTTTGTATTGAAATAAGTATTAAATTCGCTTTAAAATTGTATACAAGACTTTGCCTTTTGTGAAACCTTACATTTTCTATAAGCATACAAAGTTCTAAAACTTTTCAAAAGTGTTCACAATTTTGGCCCCCAATGTAGTGCCAATGGATTTGATATGATTAGCATAAAAAAGAAACATTTGTATTTTGTTAATTTTATACTTTGATATGATTTGGTAATATATTTAAGTACATGGCCGTTATAACCTGATTGGTAGGGATTTGAATTCACATCCCTTGAGTTGCGTCTTCGAACCCAGCCGGTCGAAGACTCCCCGTGTACGTGGTTGCTGGTGCACATATAAATCTGTCTTGGCCACAAAGTCCTCCATGTAGAAACAGTACCATTAGGGATTCTGGTTCAGAAGTATTCGTTCTCTGATTCAGGCCTAAATTACGATCTGTGGATAAGTGAATGAAATGCATGAAAGAAGTCCGCGCTGTAAAAGGTTGTGACACTTGAGTAGCCAAGTCGTAATCTTGACCCTAGATGGAGCTACTAGAAAAATAGACGCTTTGTCGGCTTAAAGACAAAAACTCGGCTCAATGACAAGTGCCATTAGAAACAACAACAACATTTAAATACAAATATGTCTGTTTATACTACATATCAATCTTTATCGACTTGTTTTACATTTATAAGAATTCTCAGTAACATACGTTGCAAAGAATTGGTGACTGCAATTTGTTATTAAATTACCAGTTTTATAATAAGAAATAGAATGCAATCATACATTTGTGAATCCTCCTCAGAATGTAAAATTGGAAATATAGCTCTTTTCTTAAAATAATACAGAAAATTGAAACTATGCGTATTACAAGAGAAATTATTGATTTATAAATGCTAACACTTATAAATCAATACATTTTGGTTTGATTTATAAATGTTGATTGATTTTTGAATGTTTATATTTTCATTCAATTACACATGAAACAATTCCTGTTTTGAAAACAGTTTGTAATAGTGACTCTGAAATGTCACTTGTTCTCAGTTTAAAAAATGCTTTGAATTACAAATTATCAACTTAGATATCATGTATTTGAATTTGAATCAAATTCGTGCATTGTTAGTATTATGTTAATTAAAAAGTTAACCTGTATAATTAATATAATTACGCTTCTTATCAAAAAAGCCGAAATCTAATACAATTCAAATTTAGATATTTGATAAGTATATCTGGAATGTTAATGCATTATATTCCATGATGAAATGAGCCTAGTTTTTGAACAAAAGAAAAATCTTTAGCAATTACATCGAATCCATTTTTAGATTATTATTATTGATATATATATAACAGTAAACATTTTCAAGAAAGTGAGATAATCTTAAATAATATAATGTATCAGATATATTAGAAAGACTGACATAACGAAAATTATAATGTACTATGCAAAAGTACAAGCTCAAAGCATTTTTAAATATGCAATTTAAATGAAATATAGAATTAATCGGTATTGATGTCTTTGATTTATTAATTTAAATAAAAAAAATAAATCTGAACTTTATCTAACACATCATAATCTTATACGGTTTCCACGTAGCAAGATTCAATGATGCTGTATTACTCTCATATAGCATAGAAGTTTCAGTGTATCAGTGTACAGATTGAGACAAAGGCGTTATTATCCCTTTGAACGAATCTCTGGATTGTACAACTATTTCAATTCTTAATAGAAGGTTTGAATGTGCTTGTAAATAGATATTATTTTAGCAACAATTTTCATTCGATTAAACAAATATTTAATTTAAGGAAAGTTGCCCCCCCCCCACTCTAACTTAAAATGCGCTCGTACAGATTAAATTTTATTTTTATTTTGCTGAAATAATTGTTGAAAAATACAATTAAAATATTTTTTAAAACATTCATTAAAAATAGAAATTTAATTTATTGGTTAAAACATTAATATCATTGAAAATATTAATTTTGGAATTTCAACATGATGTAAAAATCAATTTTGTATTGTAATATTTTCAGAAGTCATAGTGGAAAAACGCTGAAATTTCGCTTAGTTTTTATTAATTAAGATTCTAATTAAAAAATCTAAAAAATAGCCCCGAGGTCCACTTTCCCGGTCTCCAAAGTATACGCGTGCCAAATTTGGTAGCTGTAGGTGGAACGGTCTGGCCTGTAGAGCGCCGAAACACATACATTGAGCTTTATATAAGTATAGATATAGATTTCAAGGGTAGAGTTTTATCAAAGGAACCAAATCCTTCAAAAGATTGATCTGCACTTGCATACAAAACTCAATAACTCAACTCAAGACCTTAATGAATTAAATAAATTAAATTTTGTATGTGATGTAACTGTACTTTATACATATAACTTGCATCTCTATGTTAAATTTTGTTTCTATCAATTGGAAAAAATCTGTTCAAGATATCTCTTTGATCAGATAGTAGGGATTAATCAAAAGAAAATATCCAAAGATCATGCGATCATTTTAGAAAAATTTCTGGATTCGCGTTAAAGTTCTGTAATTCATAACTATTGTTTGCCAATATCCTACAAAGCCTTCTAGGTCTTATCTAAGATTTATAGTTTTATGTGGAAAGAGGAGGACAAGAGTTTTATCAAAGAGGATGCGAGAAAGTTTTGGAGACCATTAAATTGATTAATTAAAGAAAATCTACAATTTAAAACTGATCAATAATTAGAAATCAAAATTTTAATGATTCTCGTGACAGAAATATTATCATGCCATTCTTTATCATAAAACCTTTTGGTTTCTTTTAAATATTTTATAAATGAAAATTTATTCTCTAAAATAGATTAATATTGCGAATTAAATATTAAATGTTTCTGTCTTGGACTGGTTTTACAAGTACAGATATAAAGCTATAAAACTGATGAGTAAATATTTACATACATATTGTAGTTGACTGTATACATTATAATAGAACAATGTTTTGAACCTACGACTACAAGGTAACAAATATTACAAACAATTATGACTAGAAGATAACAGACAAACTAATTTTGAACCATAATTAGGTTGTAGATACAGTAATTGAATCGATTCAATCCGTATGTCCACATCAATGGATAGACTGTTGATAAAGAATTTTCTAATGGGGAAAATTCAGTTTAGCCTAGTCAGATTAATATTCGATTTTAGAGATGCAGGACGACTATTTTAGTATAGACGGCATCATTTTGGATAAAAGTCAAATGATTAAAATAAAATGATCAGTTTCTCCAATATCATTGTATCAATGAGCCGATATTTTAGATATCCGCCTATATTAAAAGATGATTTTTGGAGAAAAATGTGTGATTTTTTTTATATAATCTGAAAATAAAGTTCAAACTTCGTAGATTCTAAAACAGACATTGGTTTTAAATATGTAAGATAGAACTATATTTATAGTAGTTTCAAAAATGCTCAACTAATAAAATGAAACTGGTATTTTTTTAATGAAAATGCATGATTTATATTATTTTTGCTTTAAAATTCTCCAAAATAATATTTGACATTATCTGTCTACCAACTCGGCCATTATTTGCTTATTTTTGACATTTCTGTTTAAAAAGGCGTAAAAGCTGCATTTGTTTCCAGCGCATTTGGATGGACTAAATTACAAGTGCAATATTTAAACGAATTTTCTGAAGAATGAATATTTCACTGTGATTGATTCATGGAAAACGAGATAAATCCAAATCAATTCAATAAAATTTCATGAAGATATCCAAAACTTTTACACAGTGTAATAGACCGCAGATTTTAATATAGTTTCATTAAGACATGTTTTGCAGACTTTTAAGTTCAAAACACAAACAAATTTTGACCAAAAAATCATTAACATTTATCAAAATTAAAATCATAATCATTCATCAAATATTCATAAACTTTTATTTATTAAAATAATTTTTATCTTATGGTCTGTTACATATTATATAGTTTGAGCTATTTAAAGAGGAAATAAAAATTAAATATTTCCATTATTTTTTTTAACTTACTCTGTTTTTCCTGCCACTGACAATTTTGATAAATTTTTATTGAATAAGCAATCCTTTTAAAAATTAAAGGCTATAGGTGTATTTTTTATTCTAATAGTGTCCTTTCGAGGCTATTTTAGCTATTTGGTACAATAAAAAAATGTTTATATCTCATTTAAAAAAATCATCTCCGAACCTATTCGGATTTGTTAACGCTTGACAAATATATTATGCATACGAACCATGTGTGAGATATATCGTAGAATAATGGGCACGCGAAATGGGCACCCCTGAGTCAAAACTTTGCTAAGAGGATGCATCAAATATTTTAATTAGCAAGAATGAATATCTGAAAGACAGATCTCTAATTGTTCAAGGACAGATAAATAATCTGATAAATACTTCTTAATTTATCAAAGTTATTTAATTACTGTATAATAATATAGTTAAGCATTTAAATTACTGTGCCCACATCAGAAGAACAATTGAATTATGCGTTCTTAGGAATCCTGGAGCATTCCGATTTATTCTTAAAGCTACCTCCCCTAGCAAGTCTTTAAGAGAATGAATTCTAACTGAATTACTGAAAGGAACTAGTTTTCAAAGGGGTCCGGGAAACTAGGTTTCAGTATCGTGAATTATGATGCAGAAGGTACCAGAAAAGGGAAGGAAAATTCGAAGTAATGTCTGAAGATACTACACGAGAATTTCATTAGTATCAAACAACTGCACCGAGCCTGAAAATATATGAAGAATGCGAGTCCAAGATATTTACATTTAATTAAGTTTTCAACTTTGAGGAATATATGACATTTAATCCTTTGAAGAAGTGTATTATATTCAATTATGAAGTTTTATAAAAGGATCATGATTCTTTGAAGAGTCCAACGATTGCTTATGGTAGCTTGTTGTCATATTACAATAAATAGATAATGGTGTTAACTATTCATCAGTGGAATATATAAAGCAGTATTTGAGATCGTAAAATGTTTTACGCTCATCAAAGATTTTTTAAAAGCATTTTATATTACCTTCATGATCTATTTATATATGTCTATTACTGAACAATGAAAAAAAATAGTAAATCTGTGTTTTTTTAACAATTCCAAGACATTTACATTCAATTAAGCCTTAATTTTGAGAAATGTATGATATTTAATCTGAAGAAATTTATTACATTCGATCATGAAGATTTTATAAAAAGATTATGATGCTTCGAAAAGTTCACGGATTGTTCAAGGTAGCTTATTGTCTTATTATTATAAATATACTAGTGCTAATTATTCACCAGCGAAATATAAGAAGCAGAATTTTTTTTTTATATCCATTTAACATTTTTTTACCTTTTCTCTTATCTTCATTATGCATTTATATATCTGTGGTAATTCTGCTCTTTCATTTAAGATCAAATTTTTGTTTGATTTCTTTTTGCAATTTTTGTTTGGAAGTTAATGGAATATATAGCAAAAAAATATGTATATATCCGATTATTTAGATTTCTTATAAGGAATCGTCTAAATATTAAATTTATTTGATTAATTTCATAAGAATAGAAAATTTATTAAATATGCGCTTTTTCATTTGACTATATTTGTAGCTATATTTTAAATAGTTTTATATTTTTAAGAACATTTCAAAATTTTAAATATTATAAAAATAAAACATAATGACATTAAAATACGAAATGTGAATGTCAATAACTGCACAGTATTTAACAGAAAATATAACAAATGAATAATTCATTATTTGCAAAAAAATAAATAAAATAAAATAAAGTATCTATTTTTAAGCTGATTACTATGTTTATACATATAATAGAAGATACTGAAATTTTAAATACAATTAGAATCATTGTTTTCAAGCTAATGATACTGAACTGCTATACATTAACACACATGGCAGATATAATGCTGTATAAAAATTATTTTATGAGGTTTAATAATATAAACGAAGCAACTAACGTCAAGATAAAAGCACTCATTAAAGTTGCTCGGATTAAGGTTTAAATAATTCCCTACAAGGCCTTGTCTGCCATATTATTTCTGCCATGACTTTTTCTAGATGAGAAAAAAGGCAGGATATTTTTTTGTCTTTATTATCACATATGCATAAAATTTCATCTTATTAAATGTGAAGATTCTCACAAAAAAGTAATAAACTTCTGGAAACGTTATTAAAAATGTATGAAGTGCGTTTTTTCATAGTAGACTTTAGAAGCAGCGTAAAAGAATTTGCAGAGCACATATTCGACTGGTAGCAGATTAAATGGGATAGATTAAAAAACACAAAAGTTTTTTTTTTGTTTTTGTTTTTTGCACATTTCGCGAGAAAAATTACGAGATTAGAATCCTCAGAATAGAACTTCAACGCAATTCTGCATTTTTTCACTCCAGTTTTTCATAAGCTTGCAATAAGAAGTGAGAATAGCTAGGATATTTATAATGAAAAAGTAATTATTACTAATATTAAAAAAGTACTTTGATGCGTTTTTACAATTTCAATAAAATGAATGAATTCAAAACTGCTATATCGATTCTTGCAAAGCTTTAATACTAATGGTATAGAGCTAGTCCAAAATCTTTATAATTATAATATAATATGCCGATTTCTGATTTTATAAAAGACAGACCTACACATCTTACATTTTATATCATTTCTTTCTGATGAAATAAAATTATATCTTTAGTCCATCATTATATGAAGGATAAACTAAAGGTGTCCTAAACTTAACGCATGATTTGAATTTGTCACCATTCGTGCAGTAAAGTGTGGGCAAACCTATTAAAAAATCACATGACATCTGATAGTATATGGTTAATAAAAATGGTATGATACACGATATAACAACGTGTTTTCATTGTTGAATAATGTTTCAAAAATATTGAACGTCTGGCTGCCACAGTTTGAAAATTGAAAAATTGACCCCCCCCCCCCCTAGAGCGTGCGATTTAACACCATTGGATTCCTTTTTATAGGATTATTTGCAGACAAAGACTTATGTCAACAAGCCCACAAACATGCGTGCATCGAAGGAGGAAATTCAATGCTGCATCAACGAAATTCAGCCACTTTTATCAAAATGGTCATGAAAAATTTTAACAAATAGTACGTATGTACCAGTAAAGCCATGAAGGCCATTTGCCCTATGTTTTATTACATACATAAACCTATCATGTGTACTTTACTATTTAATATAAATATAAAAATGTAAAATAAAAAAGCCGTATATTTTATTTAATTAAAATATTGAGTTAACAAATAATTCTATCGCTTAATGCTCTATTTTTTCTAATGGTTTTTAATAGATTTGCCAACAATTTACTACATGGATGGTTGCAAATTCACGTCTTGGGTTAATTTTGGGACACCCCATACAAAGATAAAAGAATTTAAACTTTAACAATCAGAAATATATTTACGTGCTGTAATATATACTGCAATATTTTGTTTCTCTACTTCAATATACAGCAAAAATATGTACATTATCATATAATAGAGGGTAAATTAAATGTAAAACCTTTTCATTTTGTCAATTTCATCCATTTATAATGCTTTATTTATAGAATTCTTTTATTATTGTGACTTTCGAATGATATCAATGCAAAGAATAAAGCTTCAAATGAAAGATGACAAATAACACTTAACATTTAAAAAATGTGATGCATTTTGTGAAATGCGTATATATTTTCGACATTTTTACAAAAAAGAGAAAGAATTCAAGAAGAATTTTTGATGAAATATTTGCAACTGAATTTTAGTCAACAAACTAATGAGTTTTTATTATTTAAACACATGCTTATACAATTTGCCTATTATAATAAAACTGTAGTATGCGAATAAAAAAAATTTTCTGGAAAATATTCAAAGTGAATTTGGTGGGGAAAATCATATTTAAGAAGAGCACATCACTAAAGAATAAATATTTTATGAACTGAATAGTTCAATCCAAACCATAGATTTCATATCGTATGAAATAATGTCCAAAAATAATTCCAGCAACAACATAATTATTCACGTTGATGTTTAAAATAATAATAAAACATTTTTCAAAATATATGGTCTGTCTCATGGCTTAAATGAGACAGTGTAATATATATTTTCTCTAAAAAAATCAATTCTCCAAGTATTTATAAAATTTTATTAATATAAATATGAATAATAAATTTTTTATAATGATAAATTATTGAGTATTTAAAATAAATTATGTTAGCATCATAGTAGACATTTGTAGGAGTTTCTTAATATCCAAAGGCGTTTTTTTCTTTTTTCTTTATTTATACATATTTATTATAGGTGAATTTAAAATGTTTATACTCTTTAAAAAACTATGTAAGTTTAAAGCGAAACAATTGAAATACATTCGTCTACATTTTAATGGTCTGCTTGTAATAATGGATAAAACAATTTTAGATTTATGAAAATAATACTAATAGTTAATGTTTATTTTGTTTTAGAAAACAGTGAACATCATAAAATCTGTAATCCTTCTAAGAAAAAATAAGTATTTTCTGAACAAAGTTCATTATCATCAAAATTTTCTTGTAATTTAATTATGATAGAATTATATTAGTTTTTAAATAATAATCTCCCTTTTTAATGCAATTTAATTTGCACTAGTGTTAGTTTTTTAATGTGTATTGCCAATTTCAAAGACTTGAGTTATAAATTTGATCTAGAAAATTATGATATCGATTTTTTTAAAGTTATGATAATTAATGTGAAGATAATTTCATTACTTTGTTTGGTGATGAATAATCCGGCCATTTAACTATTTTAATGATGGCAGTGGTGAAAAGAATATGAACTGAAGAATTTAAGATATTATCTTAATAAAATTTATTATTGCCTTAAAGTTTAATTATTGCTGTCTTTTTTTATTCCTTTATATCCAGTTAATTTGAAATCGGCTTGCTGTATAATTTAATTGTACTTAACGTCACATTTATTTATAAAATGTATATAACTGAAATATATTTTTTGAGTTTTTGTCACTTCCCAAATAAATCTGAAACCTTTTCAAGAAACTCTTATTATGTAATAGTTATATTTGCTTTTTATTCAGTGAAAATATTGACAGGCAAAATCTAATAGTTTGATAAATCATCCATAATGTGCTTAAATTAATATGTCTAAGTGCCTAAATTAAAGCGTGTATGTACATAAATTAATATGCAAAGGGATTTAAGCAAATGAACTTTCTTGTCAGAAAACATAGATTGCAATGGAATTGAAATTCTCTGTTGCTTTCAATTATTATATTATGACTTATTATATAAATGATATGATTGTGTCAAAGATAATTTAAGTCATAAAAATTAATGCAGATGAAAAATATTTTATATCACTTTTGTATGCAAATATTATATGATTTTTTATATATTACTTTTTATACTATATTATGGTAGCTTATATTACTTTTATTATTAATATTATAGTTTATACTTTTTTAGTTTATATTACTTTTGTATGCAGTACTTAAACAAAGGAAAATATAGGTTGAAATATAACTGAAATTCTCTGTTGCTTTCAATTATTATTTAATGACTTATTATATAAATTACATTTTTATACCAAATATAAATTAATGTATAAGATTAATGTAGTTGAAGAATAGTTTATACCACTTGAGTATAAATTTTAAAATATCCCAAGAATTAAAAATACTTTAATATGAAATGTAATAATGCTATTAAAATTTTATTCATTTTTCGAATAAGGATATTGAATGGTACTTTAATTCGGAAAATAACAAAATATATAGTTCTCTATGTTCTTAAATTCTTTTTCTCCTTAACCTTTACATAAGAAAGAAATATGATTTGATTACAATTTCCAAACCTATTTCTATGAAGAAAATGCAACTTTTGAATTAAAATACACGTTTTCTGAATGATATTCGATCTACCGTTTCCATTTTAAAGCTACGTTTCATTAAAAAATTTATAAGCTTTTAAAATAATTTGCCATCGAAACGGAAATTTTTTTCAATGACTGACACTGATCCTTTTGAACGATTTAAATCAGTTTTAAATGTCTAAGAAAACAGATATACAAAATTTCGTAAAGGCAGCGTTCACTCAAATTGAAACTCCCTTTTAGAGCATTTATAATATTTTACTAAGTACATAAATTTATTTCCCATTTGAATTTACCGCAAGGTTTTATAAATTATTAAACACGCATACTGAGGTAAAAACATTATGTATTCAATAGCCTCTCATGCAGTGGTTCAAAACCTTTTCATGCTTTATTAATTTATTTATGGTTTTTAACTTTTAAGCGATATGCACTGCTTTTATTTATTTATTTTCTAAGCTTTTATATTCTTTAAAATAACCAACTTAGAGAATATGCAAATACTGATGAATATCAAAATAAATGCGGAGGTATATCATTTAATACTTCTAGGCTTTATTTATGATGCCAAATAGTAATAATAAAACAAAAATATTGGTTTTATTCTATTAAAGTAATATTTATGTCATATATAAGATTATTTCTGTTGATAGTATGCATAAAATGATACGTTAGGGAAAGGAAAAGTGGAGTATCAAAGAAATATAATTCCGTATCTTCATAAATAGATAGAAATTAAGGTTCTTTTTTTCTCCTGAACATAAGACATACATAATTCATGTTATAATGCCTTTTTTATGATACTCATTAATAATAATAGCAAATATAATAGAGCCGTTTGTTATAAATGTATATTATCACTCTTTCCTCGGAGGGATTCTTTAATTTTTGGTTCAATTGATATGGTAGTTAATTTATTTTCTATGTATATAGTTTTAAAGTAAAAATAATATTTCAAAATAGTCGAAACTTCATGTGTTCATTGCTAATATCCGGAATTTTATACCCATTTTATAGTGAAAAATTGTTTTAGCGCATGTTTATTCTAGAAATTTTCTAGATATTTGTCGTTAATACTTGTCTATTTTCATTTATCGTGTTATTATACATGGATGCGTCTAGTTCGGAACAACGCTGGGAGTATGGTTTCTGATTCTTCAATTGATTCGGGCCCTTCCTGATTGATTTCTTGTCCCAAGGGAGCATTATCAATTCAACACAATACCGCAATGCTCTGACGAAACTCGAAAGCAATCAAAACCAAATGGGCAGGCCTTCTAACACAACAAGTGATCTTCTATATGATTGCGTGAATTTCAGACGACCTTAAAAAATTTCCGCTGGAAAATGTTCGAATATCCGCCATACAGTACGGATATGTCATTCTCTGACTTCCACATTTTTGAGCCACTTAAGAGAGTCTTACAGAGAAACACGTAGTCCATTCGAACAACGAAGTGAAGGAAGCTGTACGAGACTTCCTCAATAATCAACAACCATCTTTCTACAGCAAAGGCATAGGCTTGCTACCTAAACAATGAGACCTGTGTTACAACGCCCATGACGATTGTTTTTTAAATTTCCAATAAAGGCATTCTTTTCATTCAACTTCTCCATTTTTCCTTTAGGCAAGCTTCATAAAAATATATATTCCTTTTCATCATAGCTAATAGCTTAGAGTTTAAAATGCATTGGTTCCTGGCTTAGAGAAGAATTTAATATTAAGGCATTTGCAGTGATTTTAGAATATAAATATTGAAATATATCTGCAATCACTCGATGCTTTCATAAATTAAGACTTGGCATGATTGAAAACCTGAAGAAGAAAGATATGGTATCTTAACTCTCTATTTCTGTTTGTTTTTATTCAAAATGGATTGAACTATGTGAGATATAGTAACAAATATTCGTTACTATTGCACTAACAAAAATTTCTGAAACAATAGTAAAAGTCATAAATGTGTGCCATTCACTCCAAGTTTGATCCAAAGACAATTTGATTAAAAGAAGATGTTAATGTTGTTCCTTTTTGCTATGGGCTCCTAACTCATGGAAGCAAAACCTCAGATTGGCAAGATGAATAGATTAAAAGCTGAAATAGAATTATCACTACAATATCTTAAAGATATTGTACAAATCTTTGTGCCATTAGCCCTTCAGTACTTTGTACAAGTATACAGTCAGATTGTTTAATAGACCTGAGAGTGAGAATAAATTTTGTAGAAAATCTAGACATTTTTATCTCGAGAGTTTGCGAGAGAAATAAATATACCCATATACCATATATAATTCCCATATATAAATATATATAAATTTCCCACATACCATATGGGCCATTTTCAATTTTTTTCACACATTATATGTAATAAATACTGTAGCGAAACATTCATCATATATATATATAGTTATAAAGATAGATTGGACATTCTGTCCACTGGTTAATCGAAAAAGCATCAGCTGAATATTTCTCCACTTTTAAGATGTGAACTAAATGTAAAATGAAATACCAATAAAAATGCAAAATAATTCATTAAAAGTATGTATGTTTTGAACATCTTTTATGGACCCATATTAATACGTTGTAAGTTCATGTCGCTCCAAGTAGTAAGAAATTCCTGGGGCAAGAATAGTGACAAAAATTGAATTTCTATGTGAAAGAAAGCTCTCTAATCGAAAATAAATACATCGTCTTGCTGATCTTTAAGTGTTGAAGATTCCCTGTCGCATCGCAGCTACGAGAATGATAGCAGAATCGTTAAGTGAACGATTAACAGACAATCGATACATCGCGGCTGCAGCTGAGTATCAAAAATCGATTAAGTTTCCTCGTTAGGAGGAAAGGTCCTATTAATGAAGTTAGCGAGGATTCCGTAAGTTTAGTGGAAGAAAACTTCCGAACAGGTCAACAGGTTAATGAAGGAAGAATTAGAGGTTTGTAAACTTTGTTACGTTCTTTGCTACGCAGACTAGAATGAAATTTGATTATTGCATTCAGTTACATTTAAAAATGCTGGTTAAGTCATTTTTGAATCTCTTTTCTGTAGAAATATTAATCTGAGGAGCTGTTAATGCATTTCTTATGGATGGTTTCATGAGACTTTGGTTTCGATTAGATTACTTACAAATTCTGATCATCGAAAAATGATAGTTTAATCTAAACTCAAAATAAAATGTTAATGTCTGCTGTTCAATCAATAGTATTACATCTCCTTTCAATTATTTACTTTAATGTCAATGGAATTCTACCAATATTTTACAGACTCTCTGGGCGTTTTACATTCTCTAAAATCATGTAATCCTCATCCTCATCCTTTGGTTTTTAAAAATCTTAGATACTTTTGATAAAATAACTTCTCGTAGTTATACAGTTTTATTCTATTGAGTACCATCCCATGTTGGAATTTTAGGCAAAGAAGAGGCAGACGAGGTTGTCACATTTCCGACTACTTCATTAGCTTCTAATATTCCTCTGAGCGACATAAAGAAACATATTAAAATGCTTCATTATTCTAAATGGCAGAGACAGTGGGACCTGGAGACAAACAACAAACTTCATGTTATCAAACTCCATGTGCAACATTGGCCCCCATTAACGAACAGAAAAGCAGATACTGTTTTAACTCGTTTACGTATTGGACACAATACATTCACCCAAATTCATTGGTCAACATCATGGTTTTGCGCCACAAAACTCCAAACAAATCAAATCAAATCTACCAATTTTTTATGATCTTCAAAATGTGCTTTAGAATTGTTTTGTAAAGATCCTTCACAGTAAAAATTACGTTTTTAAATAATATCAAGTTTTGTTTGTTCATAATGATGAAAAATTACATTAAAAATAAATGTTTTATAAGAACGAATTAGATTAAATATGTATTATTGATCAAGTTTGACTGATTAAATATTTCTTATTTCATATGAATTATTTTAAATTGTTATATCTAAATAGTGTATGAAGAAGGATGTATTGAAATATAGTATCACCGGGTTTCTTAGATTTTGTTTTATATATAAAAAATAAAGAAAAGAATTTCAAATAAGGCTATTTCTGGATAATAAAATAATAATAAAAATGTCAAAATTACATATTTATATATTTTTTCTTAATTTTCTTTCCATAAATAAACATGAAACTAAAAATACATGATTTTAGATTCATATTTCAGTAAATATTTTGGTCTGTTTCTTTCATACACATCATTTTACAATCACAGCTTAAACATTCGGCATTTCAAAATGATGGCATTCACACATATATTGAAAATATAATAAAGAAAGAATTATATAATGAGAATAAAGTACAGAATTTCAAATAAAGTTATTTATAAATATTGAAACATTAATATAAACGTGAAAAGTAAACGTTTTTTTTTAATTTTCATTAATAAACATGAAAGTAAGAATATATGAATTTGAATTCATATATATATATATATTAATTAAATATTGAAAATTAAGTATTAAAATGAAAATAATATTGAAAAATTTATATAAAGAGAATAAGAAAAGAATTTCAAGTAAGGTTATTTATGGATAATGAAGTAATCATAAAAATGTTAAAATTAAATAATTAAATAGTTTTTATCTTAATTTTCTTTCTATAAATAAATATGAAAATAAAAATATGTGATTTCGGATCCATAGTTCATAAATAATTTGGGATATTTATTACATACGTATCGTATTCCATGCTCAGCTTAAAGATTCACCTCAAAATGATCAAATTAAAATACTGAAATTTAAATAATATAGAAAAATTTATATAAAGAGAATAATGAAAAGAATTTCAAGTAAGGTTATTTATGGATAATGAAATAATAATAGAAATGTTAAATCATTTTTCTTAGTTTTTTCCCCAGAAGTAGACAGGAAATTTCCCATAAATAAGCATTTAAAAAAAACGATTTTGTATTCATATTTCAATAAATGTTTTGGGCCATTTCTTTTTTATAAATTTTTTTCAATGCGCAACTTAAAGATTTAGTATAAAATGATCAAATTTACTTAAATTTAAATTACAAAAAACTGTAAAAATGATAGATTATATACATTTGTGTATACCACATCAGAGGTACAATCACCCTGTCAATGAATCTGAAATAGTTGAGAGAAAAAATTTTCTATAGCAGGGAAGCGGAAGCTCTTTAATTTTACAGTCCATCACCGTCCAAGATTTAAAACCTCACATGGGACTACATTCGTGTGCGAAAACAATGGATACTTGCAACTTTATTATTTCATTTCGCATCTCCAAAAGATTGGTGAAAATTGCGCAAGATAAAATATTTATTTAGACCGAAAAAGAGATTAACCATTTAATTAACATAGTCAATTTTCTTGTTTCTCGGCATTTCCCTATTACAGAAATCAAGATTTTTTAATAATTCCATCCAGTATGCATTTCTCTATATGTGCATCGAATTTCGTTCCAAAATTCACAGTAATTCTTGAGACATGATAATTTTGGCCTGTCAGTGGTCGGCGTCCTTTTCTGGTCACTTCTTTTAACATATATTGCAAGGGTTAAGTTTAAAACAGTCCCCCATTCTCAGAAAAAGAGCCGCTAATTTTATCCAATAATTATTTTTACTATTTTGTGAAAATAGCTAAATTAGGTAATCAGTATTTTAAAATTATAATTAGTAATGAATAGCTATTCAGAATTTTCAATAAATTAACTCATCAGAACATTTTATTCATTTTTATAATAAATATTTTAAATTTAATTCAAAAAACGCATTTCCATCTGGCATCATAAGGTATAATTCATCAAAGTTGACCGATATTATTATATTTATATGAGGGATTAACAAGTGGTCGCAAAAGGAATAAAATTATTTTTTTATGCATTTTTTTTGTATGTCTAATTTACTTTGAAACTTTCTTTATGTCTTCTGATTAAATCTACATTTGATACCGTAAAAACAAAACTAGGTTAGAGCCAACAAAATATTTGCTAAATATCGATAAAATATTGCATATGGCCAGTAATAAACCATCGAAAAGAATCTTTACTTTATCGTGGATTATGCCTAAAAGGCAGAGTAACGGGTTTCGTAATATATCATCCTACGATATCGTGACGTGCGGAAATGTTTTGGGTACAAACAAAGCCGAATTGTTTGCCCTAAAGCTTTATTTCTATTTTAAACCATACAAACAGATATGAAATGTTTGACATTTGAATTATAATACCACTCTCCTTCATGTTTGGATTCATAAACGCGCAGTAGGGAAAAAAACATGTATTCGTAGTAAAATGTGCTTCATGATTATTAGTTGGAAGGCTGATTCTGTTAATTTTCCTTTGACTAAGCAAAGAAGAAATTACAGAGAGATAGAGAAAAAGAAATGTGCAACAAGGGTATAAGACAACACAGATATCAATATTCATTTGTATTCGTTCGATGAGATTAGGATGCAATTTTTCTGGTCAACTGAAACAATAATGTTTTCTGAAGACATACGTTGAAAGAAAATGATAATGCAGCTTATTTATTGCCTTTTCACTTCATATTTTTTTATCGCTGCTTTATTTTTAATGCAACTAATTTATACAATCTTTCAAATCATATTTCATTTATCCTAACAAAAAAGGAAATTACTCGTATGAAAGAAAATATTAATAAGGATTAATTTATTAGAGTAAGAAATCATAAAAGTAAGTTTTACAAATTTTAAATCTTTAGTTTATTTCAAATTTAGTTTATATTTTATACGTATGACTGAAAATGATTTAGAAACTATATTTCAATTATTAATAATATATAATAAAGGTTAATATGAGGTCCATTTATTGTTTTTTTATTTATTTGTACAAAGTAAATTTTGATTTCGTTCGATTACTATTTATTAACAAAGACTTATAGTGTATATTTTATGATCAATGTTATTATTAATATTAATCGTAATTACTAATGCTAATCGCAATAACTAGTAATTTAATTTAAAATATTGGTCATTATTATTAATTTGTAGGTTATATTAATACTAACTAGGTTATTATTAACAAAAACTGATTAATCACATTAATTGTAACGCATAAATAATGAATCAATATAGGCATCACAGTTTCAAGGATTGAATTTAATTCATAAACAAAATTTAATCGGGTGGATTCAAAATTATCGCTATTTTTTCATGAATTATGAAAAATACAGATAATAAAACTAATGGGATCACTTTTAAAATTGCTATTCATTGATTAATATGATTAAGCTCATTTTTGTTTCGAAAGTTTGTTCAGCTAACGTACTTCAAAAAATGCTCAGCATGGGTACATACATTTTGAATTTAAAACGCATGCCATGCTTGTATTGTATTATGAGGATGTAAATAATTTCATTTAATAACCATCGTATTGTAAATAAAATAAAATGAAAATTATTAAAGTGAGTATGATTTATTTACTTTTAAACTATTATAATAATAATCAGATAAAATCAATACGTAAAATTTGCGAAAGATTATTGAAAAAGAATGGTATTTATTTATTATTCGAAAAGAGAAAATGTTTTGTATTTTACGATTTCAAATGCATTTATACGCGCATTATCTAGATAAAATGTAGAAAACTGGTTTTTTTTTTGTCGATTCTTGAATAATGGATAACATTATATAGATCATTATATAGAACCCTGAAAATGTTTTCAAAAATTTAGTCCAATGACAGTTGAAAGCTATTCTTTAAGTAAGATCATTTGCGTAGTTTATATATGCAGTAAATATAATCCATCTAATCTACTCTGTCGGTTGTCTTAGTTATCTGAATATCTTTTCATGTTCATATAGATAAGGGATAGTATTATGTAGATCACTAACATTCATATAGACCATTATCAAAGAACTTTGAACATTTAAAAAAAGGGCAATCCAATAGCAGTTGAAAGATATTCTTCAAGTAAGTAAAATTTTATTAATTGAAGAAAGATATTCTTCAAGTAAAATTTTTTTATAGTTTGTACATGCAATAATATAATACATCTAATCTATTCTGTCAGTTGTTTTAATTATCAGAATATATTACCACTTTTATAGAGATAAAGATAGATATAGATATATTCATATAAATCATTAACATTCGTATATACGATTACCATGGAACCTTGAATATTTAATAAAAGTTTAGTCCAATGGCAGCTGAAATCTATTCTTCAAGTAAGATCGAAAAATTCCTTTTTTCACTAAAAATATATGTGGAAAGTGTTCTAGTTTTTACACATACCCCTTTTTCTTTTGCATATACATCTTTATTATAACTAAAAATATATCCGTTGAAAAATTTAATAACTATATAACTTATACTTTTTCTATCAATATAAGCGTAAAAATATATACAGTAAATATACATGGAATACGTGGGAGCAATACAGAAAATTTTCATTTGTTTAATGCATTCATGTAGCGACAACATCCGTCTAGACAAGAAAGTTTACTTCTCGCATAGATATTTAGAGTGCCTCTCGCATTCATACAACATCATATCAATTCATTATCAAAGAACAACAAGCCTTGCAAAATAAAGCACGTTCAGAAGTTCTCAAGGTCTACTCAAAGTTTATTCTGCTAGCATGGGGGGAATGAGCCTCTAGATATTTCCAGAATACTTTCTTGAAAATGTATCCTTCGAGGACGTATATATATATATATTAAGAAAAAAGATTCAATTTACATTTTATATTTTGTGCGGTAGCTTCTTCAGTTCTTATTCTGTGAAAGTGTTGGCGAAAGAAATATCTCTGAAATATTGCTGCACTTAAGCCAAATAAGCATAAAGGCAGTCATGAAGTCTGATGTGTAAAATGGGAATTTTATGTTTTTTCAGTGTAGCTGAAAGATACTTTCTTTCTACTGGTGAAAAAGTGCTTTTTATTTCGCTTTGAAACTTCGTATGAGTTTCAAGTTACTTTCTGTGCTATGAAAAATTTATTTCAAAAAGCATTTCTCTAAATTTAATTTGTTTAATTGTTTAATAAATAAAGAAAATATTTACTGAAATATGTATCATAATGTTTATCTTTCTTCTGTTAAGATGAATTATTTTGTTTATATCAATTCAAGTTATTGATTGACGATATTCATTTGAATATGATTGCTTAATATTTTAAATCTATCATTTCCTACGATCTAAACAATTCTGGGTAGAAGTGTTTTACATTAAAATTGAATTAAACTATCTTTTATTTTTAAAAAAATGTTTTGCAGAAATTTCCTAGTTATATATAATTGGCAAATATCTTACAATTATGTGTTTAAAATATAAATTTATTAAATCCCTAGAAGAAATTTCATCCTCAGTAGCTAATTTTTATTGTGGCATTGCTAAAATAATTTTCATGGAGAACCAAAATATCTGTTAGAAATTAAACGATATTGAATTCAAAATATTCAGAAATATTGCATTTCTTAAAAAATATTTGAAGACTTGTTATGATTTGTTTCAAATAAACTCTCACTTTAACCTGTAGATAATTTTAAGAACAAAAACTTTTCATCTGCTTGATAATGCTTATATATTATGACTCAAAGTTTCTCTATTAGCCTCGATTTAGTTTGAAATAAAAAAAACTAATTCCAAATATCAACTTATATAATGCAATATTGTAAATGTAATTCGACAAATCAAATTACAGAATGAAACATTTTAAAACTCTAATCTTTATTTTATAAATTTATCTTCAAACTTGTCAATAACTTTTTTTCTGTTGACAAAGAAATGCTTCGTTAGTTTTATTCACAGGTAACATTTAGAAATAAATCTAAATATGTTTTCGTCATAGGGAATTGTTTTTAGGTAAAGTGTTATGGTTTGCAATTGTCTGTAGTGTATGACATCATTGAAATTGAAATAATAATTCTACCCTGGTCCTGAGGTAGTAAATGCAAATTTCTCCGTTTTTCATGAGAATTACACGCAACTTAAAATTTTCTGCACTTTTATTTAACTTGACATGTTTAATGTTTGTAAAGATATAATTTGCAATCAATGTGTCACTCACTTCTTGATGTAGTATCAATAAGAGTTATTGGGATGGATTCTTGTATTTAATGTTTTTTTGTGAGAAAGAGCATAAATTTATTAATTATACGAGCGCATAATCATGTTCTGGAAAATTCATTAAACATCGCTCCTTTTTTTTCAAATTAACTTATTAATTGATCATTTTCAGTTGCAGCGACGTTCACATTTATCCCAAAAGCTTTGGGAGTAATTGGGATTATAATCTTACCTTCTGGTCATAATAATAAATTGATGTGGCATTAAAAATGATAAAAAAACTATTTTTTCTTGCTTCAGAATTTATTTTACAGCCTGCCCACAACTATTTAAACTATTTTCTTTACAGTTCTATTTTATGAAATATAAACTTAGATTCTATTTTATGAAATATCGCATATGAACTATCATTTAATAACTTAAATTTAGAACAATTTATAATCATTCTATCTTCAATTTTGTCGGGAAAGAAATCAGGAAAGGAAACTTTGCAAAACCTGAAATGATTGATAATTATGAAACAAGAGAAGGAAATATATAAATTTTGAGCTTTCTTTTAGGCAAATAAAGGTTAGCAGTTCACTAGCAGTTCCTATTTCAAACAGAAAGTTCGATTTCCAACTCTATTTTGTAACATTTATGCTACCTGAAGAAATCAACTCAGTGGTCCAGTCTGGTGTGGTACATTTATCTAAATCTCAGAAATCATAAACTATAATCAAACACAAAATGAATTTTGATTTTGGTCAAATTGATGCTCGCTAAACCTGTTCGTATTGGGCCGAAATGCGTCAATTCCATCAATTCCTCGGAACAGAGGAATAATGATTATTTATTATTGTACTTTCAACACAGTCACCCAAAATATATTAATTTTTTTTTATAAAATTCAATCATGGATTCTTCGAGATGTTCTTTTTCCATTTCCACCTCTTCCTTTTCAAATTGAAAAAAGTGAAAATAATCATCATTAAATTTTTCTTTCAGTATTACGTTTTTTACCTTCCTCCAGATTAGTTCTTTCTTCTATATTCGATGCCAATAAGTATCAAATCTTTATTAATAATGAGCTTACATACATAGAAATTAATACGCCTATCACATGAGAAATTCTTTAGAAATATAATTTGTTAAAATTCGCATAAAATAATAAACAGTTTTGGCAGTGCAAAACAATATTCTACTCTTAGACATCGTACTATAATTTCCTGTTATATAATAAATTGTTCAAATGCTTGAAATATATAGATTTTATTATATTAAAAGATTGTTTCTTATTACAACATAATTACTCCATAATGAAAATTTTCAGGGCAATTGAGAACAATATCCAGTTTCTCAGGAAAAAGTAAAAAAGAGAAAATTGAATTAAAAACAAATGTTTCAAAATAACACGGGAAATATTGGGGAATTATTATTCGTACTCCTTCTTGAGGTTATAAAGCAAACACTTCCCGATTGGCTAAGATTCTTTTTATGCCTAATATAGTCATTATTTTCAGTTACTTCTTATTCCCAATTACTTTCATCGACCTAACTATTATAATTCTGAAAATTGCTTCATTTGTCTATTCTCATTGAAAATGCGGAATTTTAAGCTCTTCAGTACATAATTATTATTTAATCGATTAACTTAAACGCAATTTGATATCGTGTAAGAAACACTCCTTTTTTTGTAGAGTTGGCAGGAAATTGACTTCTAGGCTTCGTAATATTTCTAACAATGAACTATAAATCGAATACTGAAAAGTATAAAACAATTAAAATAAAAAAAAATATTTTAGTAACTAATAAAAACGCATTTTTGCTTCGTATCTTAATTTCCGTAGTGTTTGGGAAAATTGCCAAGGAAATAACACAACAAAAAGAATTTACTACAAAAAGCAACAATTAAAACAAAACAAAAAATGGAATTATTGATTGAAAAAAAAGCATGGTGAGAGGAAGAGATAAAATGTGAGGAACAGAATTATTGCCTCTTTAGAACAATCGACGATAAGGGTAAATATATATTCTATGATAAAAAATATCTCTCTTTAAACTTAAATTTTGACTTCAAACGCTTTCATCTGTTAGTGCATAGGAGAAAAAAATAATCTCAAGTTTCAGAAATATTTATAGCAATGAACTATAAATTAAAGACAAAAAAAAAGCAGACAATAATTAAAATAAAAAAAATGATACTTTAATGCACTTGTATTTGTATTTTATCTCTTTATTACCTTGGTACTTAAAAAAAAGGCAACAAAATAAAGGAACTTAAAATCTAACAGTATACAGCATAAAATAGCTGAAGCAAAAAAATTCAGCAGCCTGATAAGAACGATAGATACAATGTGAAGACCAAAAATATTACCTCCTTAGAATAAAGCATGCCAATAATAAATGCTCATTTGAAAATCAGAAATAAAAATATTTGGACATCTAAACATAATTTTTTTAGATATGAACACTTTTGAAAAGTTTTGCTAAAATATTCCTTGTTTTATAAGATCTTTAAAAGAAATCACGATAACACAAAACAATTAAGACTCTTAAGTAGTCATTTATAGTTGCTAGGAGACAGGATGCTGCAATGGAAGAATGAAGTATTTTCCCCATAATCGACTAGAATTGTGTTTTTTCAGTTAAACGGTTGTTATTTATGCAAATTCTATAAAAAAATACCAAGTTAGCGTCGAGCATGTTATATAATTTTAAAATTCAGTCTCCCAGACTGATTTATTATCAACAAAACTCCAGACAGCGCAAGATCTCTTCTCTTATTTCGTCGTAATTTGAATATTTTATTAAAAGTTAAGAAGCATCATTCTTTTTGGAAGCGATTGAAATTCTTTCTTCAGTTAAGAAGGAATTAATACTTCTTTTTTTTAATTCTGAAGATATTATGGCTGCGCTTTTCTGTAAATAGTGATTTAACTCGAAAATAATTGAATCTGTCATTTTGGAGGTTATCTCCGCTTCTATAAATTTTGCAGTTGCAAAACATCAGTTCTTTCATAATATTTTCCGAAGACACAAATCAGTAATATTCTGGCAGTAAAGAGTAATTTATTATATATGATGTAAAACTGCATACATAACTAAAATGATTAGTATTTTTTTCAATATTTATCTGCAACGATATTACTTCTTCAATCATTTTTTTCTTGTTAGGTAAAGAACTACGATAAGTATTTGCTTATTTTGACTTCGTTGTAACTTAAGCAAACATTGAATAATTTACGTGTGAATGTAATCACGGGGAATCATACAGTCAGTTTTATTTACTTACAAGCATGCATCTACTATTCAATATTTAGACTTTTTATTTGAGTTAAAAACTTTTATATAGAATCTTATATACATTAAAGAAGACTAAATATAACGCGGATCGTCGAAATTGTTATGCACCAACGCACAATCCGTTTTATTGCTTCATTTCTTTCAAACATGTCATCATTAATTATAAATACAGATGCATTTCACAAATCATTCAAATGATTGATTTCTTTACCGAAATGGCATCATTAATAATAAATACTACTACATCTTAAACAAAAATCGGCCAGTCAAGACAATAACTCAAATTTTGACTTTTTGGCAAAGGTATCGTAGTGTGATATTGTTTTAGGATTATTTTATCAGTCTTGTCTTCATCAAAATGCATTGCATCAGCCGGTCTATTTTGTGTGGAATAATTCATATATCCCGCAATTTACAGAAAAGCGCTTAACTAGAAACATTTTTTTAAAAATAATACTTAGTCCTCCAAGCGAGATTAAAGCAGTCATCAATGAATGTTACTATGTCAGAATCCTCAAGAAAATATTTGTACTCTTTCTTGTGTGAATCTCTTGTTTTCGCATTATCATTGTCTATCATTGTCGAAAAAGAAAACAATAACTTTTTTCTTTTTTCTCCAATGTTTTTGATGATTAGCAATTATTAATGGAGAGAGGTATGATACGCATTATATGACTTTATCCCGAGTTAAAAATTTTGTCTCTTTATAGAAAATTATTTTTTGAAAGTGATGGTGTTTCCATTGAGTTAGAGATTTTCCATTTAATTCCATTTATTGAAGAATTTATCATTATAAAATATTTGTATATTGTAATGTTGACTAAAATTTATATTTTTTATAAGAATTAATTTTTTCTCAATACCACTTAGAACAGTCTGTGACGAGTTATTGACGCGTAAAAAAGTGCAGTCGAGAAATCAGTTCTATGGAATTGTGATTATTGGAAGTTTTTAAATAAAATTTGATAAATGAATAAAAGTAAATAATTCATATTTTGATGTACCAAAATGATTCAAATTTTCATTAACGTTTATTTAAAAGCGATAGACTTTTCTGTACTAGTACATCGAAGTTTAGAACTTCCTGCAGGTATCCTTTAACTTAGTTCAGATAAACAATATTTGCAGATACTGTAAACTAGAATGCATTTTAAATTCGCATAATTTCTTACAGCATTTGGATTGGGGTGTCTCTTTAAGGTAATTTATTTGTTTATTTTTCACAAATACATTATACAGTACAGTATTTACAAATGGGGGTGGCGGGTGAACCAGTTTAAATAATTATTTTTCGGCTAAGCAATCAGCATACATTAATTTTTGCATCCAATTACAATATGAAATTCTGAGATGGTTTAAATGTAAAACGAAGCGGAACTGCTTCTGTAGCCAACTTTTTGTTCTCTATTAAAGTTAAAATTATATTTTAGGAATGTAATTGATGCATCAATGCATAGTTTAGCAATAGTTTATAGCACATGAATTAATAATTAATAAGTAGACGGATGAAATTTTGTGTAAGTCAACCAACTGACTCTCTGACCCGCCGCTACGGCACACGGATTTAAACCATAAGGCTTAATGACCGGACAGCCAAACAGCAACACTGGCGAGAACTGTGGTTTAATCCTAAGGGCCATCACCAGCCACGGTACAACCCTCCCAGAAGGAAGTACGTCCCGTCATTGATGGGAGGAGTCAGATCTCCCATCTATTTGTGTACCTTCCAGGGTGGTGAGATCCAACCACCATGCCGGAAGCCTCTCATCCTCATTTCGAGGTGCCCCACGCCCCGAGGGACTGAAATTTGGTGTAATGACTTTAAATCAAATTCGTAGAATTGAGCCAAATTTTCAAGAATCCATTCCGTGAAAGTTTGTCTGGTTGCCTGTTCCATTATAAATGACTTCGATAACTCGAAAAAGCAAAGAGCTTTGAATATAAAATTTAATGCACATGTTTACCATCCAAAATAGAAAATCTTATGAAATTTTGAATTAAACCTTCCAAAAGGTTGGCCTACTGTTAGTCTGTAATTTCGAAAGCATATAAATGCAATTACTTATAAAAATGACTTAAATCTATGAAATTAGGAATATTAATTTTTTAATATAATTAGTTTCATGTCTGATTTTAGTTTCGATATTTCTGCAAAGTGCCGTTCAAATTACATATTCCCGCGATAGATAAAAAAAATTAGATACATGTCAAATATCAGTATTTCAAAACTATTGTTCGTTATTACCATGTTAGGTATTTGAGGTACACCCAAGGTCCATAATATTTTGAGTGGGATAAGACATTAATTGAAGAGACATGCAAGAACATTTCGGGAAACTACCTTTGCTGGATTTTATTTATTTCTTACTTATCTCCAACCACTTTCGAGTAGCAATCTTCCATATTTATTCATTAAATGGACGCAAGTGAGCAACTATTCATTCAATGCATTGCTCAATATATCTGAGGACAACCTAAATTAACAATTATAACCATACAGTACATAATGAGTCTTTAGGATTTTAATTTTAGAGGCAATTTGGATAACCAGCTTTGTCCATTCATTTTCGAATAACCATCTCTTACATTAAGTGGATAAATGTAGGCGGTCATTCATTAACTACCTTGTCCAATATATCTGCGGGCATCCTAAAATAATAATTATCACCATACAATATATAATGTTTTTTTAGATTTTAATTTAAGAAGCAGTTTTGATAACCATAGTTTTTGCAATAATTTTCAAGTAGCAATCTCCTACATTTATTCGTTAAATGATGCAAGTGTGCAGTCATTTATTCACTGTATTGCTTAACGTATCTGCGGGCATTTAAAATAAAAGCCATAGCTATACAATACACAATGTGTTTTAAATATTTTAATTTCAGAGGCAATTTGGATAACTATGCTTTCTATCAATAGCGATTTAGTGTATTTTAGAGAATCTGGAGGAGATCTGGATATGGAATTTTTCTCCCTTCAATAACAACTGTCGTTTCTTCAAACACAAATACATAATTTTTCATCCTTTCCTTTTTTCATGAGATAAAAAAACATTCAAAGAGATCATTGATCAATAAATGCATTCGAATAACATTTCTCAGTGAGAGAGAAAGAGATGGAGTGGTTGAAAGAATATATGTTCAGAGGCTTCTTTTCCATGTGAATCCCTTGTCCATGAATCACCACTTCTTCTCTCCCGGGATAAAAAGGAAGTGGCAGTTTTTCTCCTCTACCAGTCCATGCTTATCCGGAACTAATGGACCAAAGTCACCCCGAAGCATGTTTCTTATCCTGGAATTCCGGGATGAATGTTTTATGTTTTTATAGAAAAGTGTTTTACTGTTTATGGCGAGTTTTGATATGGGATCGATAGCTGTAAAATATGTGTTCAAAGGAACCAGTTCTTGAATCTATAGTGTTTCTGAGCAAAAGAATGGTATTCAAGTAAGTAACTGAAGAGAGATCAAAGAGTATAACTAATTTTTTTTATTAAAAAGGTGGTTTTAAATGTTACTTGTAATTTGGTTTTTGTATCACATAACTTTCAACTATCGACTCTTATATATATATATGTGTGTGTGTGTGTGGTATCCTTGTTCCGCGGACCACCAGGTGGCACTGCATCTACCTTCTATCCACCAGCTGACGTCACACGGACAAGAGCTTGAGCAAGCGAAAGTGAAATATTGGACTAGGTGTTTGTGTGTGATGTAACTGAATGTCTGAATTTCTGCGATGTTGATGAAAATGGGCAGCAACCATCCTTCTAACTCTTTACTTCTTTTATTCTTAATTTTATGTCGTGCCATCTCTATGTTTGTTTGTTTTCCATTAAATTATGAAATGTACAACTTGACTATTTCATTCGCCTTGGAACTCAGATGGTAGCTAGGCTTCCATCCTATATATATATATATATATATATATATATACATTACGTTTATTTCTTCAATGGCTTTAATAATTTGGATAAAATTTTATATTTAGTAAGATTTTGCTTTCTTAGTTTATATATGTAGGTGTCTTTACTGAAGAAAAAATGCAATTTTACATTTAATTTTTTTAGAACTAACAATTAGAATAAGTATATTCAACTTCCGCTTCTAATTGTGGGAATGTCGTTTAGTGGTCAGAAAACCCTCAATGGCACGTTTGTTGTGGTCCCTCGGCTCGAGTCTAGCTTTTTTTCTTTACTTGTTACTTTTGTATTTATATTTATCATTTTTCTTCTTAATTTATCTATATGCTTGCTTTTTCTATGAAACGTAATTTTACACAAAAACACTTTTTATAACAAACTATTAGAACTGTTTACTATCTGCTTTCATTCTGACAATGTCGCATAACACCATAACGAACCCGATTTCATCATAATAAAACTGAGTGTAACTTCAAAAAATATAATTAATGATAGATTAACTGTAAAATGGATACTGCAATATAAAGTATTGTTTCGAATAACATGTTAAACTAAGTGCATTCATGATTTTTTTTTATTTATTTAAATGACCAGTTCATATATAGGTAAGATTGAAAAATATTCATATGTAATCAGTATGAGATTCGTATGTAAATATTTTCTTTGAAAAAACTCGATTTTCCAAAAAAAAAAATGCCGAAAGAAGTTGGGGTTTTTATAGATATTTTTATCTTTAAATTGCCGCCTTTGATTGCTATTCTCTGCCCAGAGTAATGCCTTTCCTAACTTTTAAAACTAATATACAAGATATATTTTTAAAATTTCGATTTACTATTCCATGAGACCAAAATATATGAATTGATATATGAGTATATGAACTGACTTAAAATCCATTGACTGCAAATTTGTGCGCGTGTAAAGTAAAAACTGTATATACTTCAAGAAAAGGATAGGGGCCTTTATCTTAATTTTAATATGAACAAAAGCATGCGATTGAATGGTTTGAGGGAATAATGAAATTCAATTAAATGTTGTCCTAACATTAAAATCCCTGTTACAGATTATGCTTCATATTAATTTTTTTAAAGTATTATAATTAGGGAGAAATATACAAAATTAAAATTGTTATTACTTAAACGATTATTTTTGAGTTTTAAGAAATTGCGAAAATATGTTTTATGAGATATTAATTTATAAAAATGTGTGTACCAAAAATAGCAAACACTTACATAAATTTTATATATTCCAATAAACTTTTGGACTTCAAATCATTAATAGTGCCATTTCTGTTGTGTTAAAAATGTACATGTGCCGAATCTAGTTAAAGCTTCACAAAAAGTATAGAAAATATGTAGATATATGGTTTAAAAAGACATATAATATAAAAATTAATCTCTGCAGATACATATGTTGCCTTGATTTTTCTTACATTGTTTTCATTTTATTTATCTGTCATTATTTTTACTTTTTCGTATACGTAGTATATAGAAAGTAATGTAATCGTCAAAAAGTTTGAACTCGATATTTTGACGAATATCCCTATTTTATTTTTCCCTGAGTTCGAAAAAACATATTTTTGCAAAATGTCCATCTGTCTTTCTGTGACAAAGATAACACAAAAACGCTTTGAGCTAGAAGGATGAAATTTGGTGTATGGTCTTTCCACCGAATTTGTATATGCATATGAACATTTATTATCAGATTTTATAACTACAAGTGCAGTTTTGTGTCAAAATTTGGTTTCAATTATTTGAAAAGATAAACTGATCTAAAACACAATTTCGATTTTTGCATACAGTCCGATATCAGAAATTAATCGCCAAAAAGCTCGCCAAGACTAGCACGATGGATTCAGTAAAAATGCTAAATTCATATCAAAGACAAATATTCCGTAACTATTATATGCCAAGGAGATGCAAGGGCTTTCTCTCGAATAATACCTTTATCAGAAATTATGCGTGAAAATTTTATGAAGACCACTCCGGCAGCTTATTTTTTCCCTTGAAGAATTGTTTTCAAGCTACTATCATTGCTATCAGAGTATTTATATTAGATATATAAAAACATTTTGCTCTTTATAAAATAAAGCGTCGTATGTGCAGGATGAAAGTCAAATTTGCTGCACTGTGGTACCTTGGCGCTATTTGCCACAGTCAGATCAAATGTTTCAATTTAAAGATATTCTCAAAGATTAATACTAAGATTACATAATAAATTTTAAAGAAACGCGCCACAGAGTGCATCAACAAATTTAAAATATTCCTTTAACCTTAAAGACTGTGCATCATCCGAAATCGAATTCTTGTTTCTTATGCATATAAGCTGAAAATATGCATCTTAAATTCTGAAATTCGATACAAAAATTACACATAATCCACAACACACTTCAGATTTTCTACTAATTCATAATTGAATCAGCTGAGTAGCGCATTCCTGTAACCGAAGTCATCTAATTAGATAATAAATAAAGCAAAACAATTACTGGTTAATAGGCTTAGACTAGGGGTTAGCTGTTAGTTATTTCCTTCTTTAAAAATGATAGTAAGCTTGCGTGATTTTCAGTAATTCTAATTCGAAGGCAAGAAATATATTATTAATGAGCTTACTTTGCTTCAATATTTATTAAGTATCTACAGAAGTTTGAATTGGGCATTTCATAATGTAGAAAGTATACATTTGTGTTCCAGCATTTTTTTCGCAGATGTGAAATTGACCTTGTGAAAATTAAATTTATTATTGGAACCTGCAAATATGTTTTGAGCAGATAGTGAGAGGAAAAAAAACATAGCCATACAGAAAACATTGTATCTTAAATTAAAATTTTATAATTTTAGAGACTTTTAGCAATCAAGGTTGCATAAAGTACACATACAGTTTCTCAAAAAATTGACATAACACATTACTTTTACTTGATAAATCCGAATTCATTATAAATAACATATTACCAAGAAATGCAAATATCTTTTTATTTTTACACATAATAAATGGTTTAATTTAAAGTACAAATAAAGAACAATCAAGGGAAAACTTCTAAATTGAAAATTTTCAGAAGCATTTTGAATAAACATATGCAGATTTTTGCCTCAAAAAATTGAAAATACAGAGAGCATTCGAACATTTTTAATTACCAATAAATATTATCTGCTTGACTGCTGCTCTAATCTAATTTTACTTATTCTCATTTTAACCATTTTAACGATCACTTTTGTATGATTAAATTTGTTACATGAACTTAAAGCCAAACTTATATTTGGAAAATGGCTCCTCCAACAGCAACCAGTGTTGATGCAAGGAAATTAGTATTAAGATTATTTTAAAAAGAAAAAATCATATCGTAAAATAGTTGAAATTGCTGATAAAAGCGACACTTGTCTTCAGAAAATCATTGTAAAATTTTAAAATGATGGATTGATAGAAAATAAAATGTGGAAGAAGAAGAAATGGCATTCTGATTGATGTTCCAAAGAAACATTTTGAAAAGATCGATTGATCCTAAAGTATGTGCAATCAAACTTGCTGAAGAAACGTCTCAAATTATAGGCAGAAGTGTAAGTGCGTAAATTGTGTGGAGTGCAATTAAACAAGCGGGATATAAAAGTTGAGTTCTTAGAAAGAAACCGTTCATCAGCGTGCAAAATCGGAAAAAGCGTTTGGTGTTTGCTGTAACTCGTCAATTGAAGACCAATAACTTTTGAAAGAAAGTTATATTTAATGATGAAAGGCATTTTTAGCAGTGACGGCCGTCGCAACATATGTAGAAAGCCCAATACCGCTTTAGATCCAAAAAATGTACATCCTACATTTAAAAACGATGGCGCAGGCGTCCTGGCATAGGGGTAGTGCGTCTTCCCCGTGATCTGGGCGTCCCTGGTTCGAGTCCCGGTTTGAGCATGGTTGTTCTTCCGTTGTTCAATCTGTGAGATGTATGAATGTGTCCTCCTGTAAAAAGGGGTTGTGCAAGCGAATGAGAGATGCGTGCCTAGCAAAGTCGTACTCTTTGCCCTAGTTGGCGCTATTCTAAAAGCAGACACTCCCCCTCCAGCGTAAATCGCTGTCTTCGTAACAACAGGTTTGTCCGTGGTAAGTGCCCTAAGAAACAAGAACAACATCAGACATGATGGTGACGCCGTCATGGTTTGGGGTTGTATTGCTTCATCCAGGGTAGAAAATTTAGTTTTTATACATGAATGAACCATATGTTTTGCTTGGATATGCTTTGCAACAATCTAAAGAAAAGAGTTAACAGAAATTTGAGTTTAGGTGCAAATTTCATTTCCCAGAAGGATAACGACCCCAAACACACGCCACGTAATGCCACATTACATTCATTAGCACACAGTTACAGCCACCACCAAACAGCAGTTACACACCACCACCAGAGTCCCTCGACATCAATGGCATTTAAAATCTGTGGGCCACACTCGAAACAACGGTCTAAAAACAATAAAAAAAATTAGAAACAAAACCCATTTTGAAACAAATGTTGCAAGAAGAAAGGTGTAAAATATTTTCAGATGCCACCAAAAAGTTGGTCGAAACGGTATCACGATGTTTAGAGGTCATTATAAAAGCCAAAGGACATGCAAACTAAATATTGACATTTATACGAGATATTACAAAATTTTCATTGGTGTATTCTCAATTTTTTTAGGTAAAAATCTGTATATGTTGTTTTTAAATGCTTCTGAATCTTTTCAATTTAGAAATTTTTCGTTAATTGTTCTATATTTTATTTTAATTTAAACCATTTGTTATGTGAAAAAATAAAAAGATGTGTGCATTTATTGGTAATGTGTTATTTATATTGAGAATCGGATTTATCAAGTAAAAATAAAGTATACTCTGAATTGTTTGAGCCATTGTATGTTATTTTTGTATACGCTTTTGTGATTCTTTAAAAATCCGGGAGAATATTAAAGAGAAAATATAAATCATTTTTACATCCCGTTTTGATATTTAAAACTACGATTAAAAAGCAAATGTTAAATTAATTATATTTCAAATATATTTAGTTTAGAAATGTTTTAAAAGCTATGATCTTTATTAAACTTATGAATTATAATCTTCATTTAATGTAAAAATCAAAGAAATGCTTTATTTAATATATAAAGCAAAGAAAAACAAAAATAAAATAAAATAATGTTGAATAATTGTTTGACGAAAATTTGAACTACAAGCAAGCTATTTCATTTTTTAAAAACCAAAATAAGTAAATATCTTCAAATTAATAAATCATTGTTCTAGTAAATTCAAAAAACTATATAGTTTGTTTGTGAAAATCTTTATAAGTAATCAAAACAATTTATTTTCCTTGACATTTCATATTGTTAAGGAATAATATTTTCCCTTTATAATTTTGGAAAAGGTAGTTAGCGTATTTTTATAGAATGAAAAAAAAAATTAAATATGCCATTATAATTTCCATAATAATTATTTTAATTATCTTATTTTAAAATGTTTTAAGACATATAAATCAGTCCCGAAAGAGAAAGTTTCACTGAATGATGCATCCAAACCATGCATCAACAATATTAACGCCTATTTATGAATTTTAGAATTCATTGTTTCCTATATAAAACAAATACGTTTTAAAATAAATGAAACTACAGAATATAAAAATAAGGATATTATAAGAATGAACAATATTTTAATAAATTATTTCGAGGAAGGAAATAATGGGATTTTTCTAAAATGGGAGAATTTCTGAAATTATTTTCGAGATTTAGATGCAGCTGTATCAGGGAAATTCTTTTGCAATTGCACTTTTATATTATTAGTTATATAAATACCAGTATCCAATTTCCTATTGCTGAATGTCTTTGATTTACTATTATTTGGCTTTCTTTATTACTGAATAATATATTTATAGTTGCGTAAGATAACGTAAACTCATTTATTGAAGTGAAATGTTTACCCAGTTATATGTTGCGATATTACATTTTGATATGAAATATTATCACTGATATTACATTAAATCTATATCATTTTGATCTTGATTTAATTCGTAAACATTTATGAAAGAAAGAATTAGGAAACCATTACATTATCGAAACTTTCTTAACAGTTTATCAATATTTCTTGTACTCTATACGAGGAGTTATAAATTTTTTGGAAATTACATCAATTCATCGAACTTTTCTTGGATCACTATTGTGCTGATGGTACTAGTCTCCTTTTCCAGAATATCTAGTCATTAATCAAGGAATCACAACAAAGGAAAAGAGTGTCACCTTCTGTTTGTCAAAGTAATAAACGGAAAATATTAATTTCTGTCTGAGCAATTGTGCAATGGCTTATCTATAGACTAACAGCACTAATAAAAATATCAGGTCTTGTATATTTAGACTAACAGCACTAATAAAAATATCGGGCAATACTTACATTGCTACATTTAGAGATTGTTATTCTCCATTTATCCAAGAGTGAAAAAGAAACCGACGATTTTCAGACTATTCGCAGTATATCACCAATATTTCTTGTACTCAATATAAGGAGGTATAAATTTACAGGAAATTACATCAATCCATCGAACCTTTCTTTGAACAGAATTATGCTGGTAGTTCTAATCTCCTTTCCCAGAATATCTAGTCATTAATCAAGGAATCATAACAAAAGAAACAGGTGTCATCTTCTGCCCATCAGAGTGACAAACGGAAAATATTAATTTGTGTTTAAGCTACTAGAATGAGGAATGATTTATCTTTGGACTTGGACTGATACAATTATCGGGAGAGTATGGTCTTAGGGGGTGTCGACTCGCTTTGCAATACTTACATCGACGCATATAACCACCGATAGTGTCCGTTCTGCCAAGAATGAAAAAGAGACCAGCCGATTTCAGACCCTTGAAGCGTTTTCAAAAACTCATCAATATTTATTGTATTCAATTTAAGGCGTTATAAATTTACAAAATATTACATCAATTATATTGTGCCGATGGTACGGATCTCTTTTCCTAGAATATTAAGGTATTAATCAAGAAACCACAACAAAGGAAAAGGGTATCATCTTCTCTTTGTCAAAGTGACAGCAGAAAATATTAATTCGTGTCTCAGCTAAGAAAATGAGGAATGGTTTATCTTTAGACTTGCAAGACTGAAAAAATGTTAGAGATATATGGTCTTTGGGTGCTGAAGTTTATATTATTCCATTAATAGACACAACTTCTTTCACGATTTCACTCTTGTATTCTATTGTAGAAAGTCTTTAATTTACTATTATTTCACTCTCTGTAGCTGATAAATATATTTTTAATTGTGTCAGAATGGTATAAACTCATTTATTGTAGTGAAATATTTCTCCTGATACATTTTGAGGCATTACGCTCTTATTTGAAACATTTCCATTGATATTGAATTACATCGGTATCATTTTAATCTTGGTATATTTCATTAGCATTTATCAAAGAAATAATTCTTCAACCATTTTATTGTTGAAACCTTTTCAGTAGCTCACCAATTTTTCTTGTACTCATTAAAGGAATAATTGCAGGAAAATTGGACAAATTCCCCGAACTTTCTTTGTTCACTATTGTGTCAATGGTACTAGTCTCTTTTCCAAGAATATCAAGTCATTAATAAAAGAATCACGACTAGGGAAAAGGGTGTCATCTTCTGTTTGTCAGAGTGATAAGCGGAAGATATTAATTTGTGTCTCAACAAAGAAAATAAGCAGTGGCTTATCTGTAGACTACCGACACCGATAAAAACATCAGGAGAATATGGTCTTAGGGGGTTTCAATTCGCATTGTAGTGTTTACATTTCCACATATACAGACTACTACTATCCGTTCTTCCAAAAATGAAAACAAAACTGACAAACTACAATTCTTCGTAACTCACCAATATTTCTTGTACTCAAGACAAGGCGGTATAAATTCACAGGAAATTACACCAACCCATCGAACTTTTCTTTGAACAGAATCGTACTTGTAGTTCTAATCTCCTTTCCTGGAATATCTAGTCATTAATCAAAGAATCATAACAAAAGAAACAGGTGTCATCTTCTGTTTATCAGAGTGACAAACGGAAGATATTAATTTGTGTATGAGCAAAGAAAATGAAGAATGGCTTATCTTTAGACTGCGGGACTCAAGAAATGTCAGGAGAGTATGGCCTAAAGGTTTTAAGAGTTTCAGCACATATTGTTCCATTTATATAGGAGCATAGAGACACAGCTATTGTCTTTTCTTCTATGTTTAAAAAATGAATGATGAATTTGGAGAAAATATACATGACACATCTAAAAATTATTTACTTTTATAATTAGAAATAATGATTAGTTTATCTTTTCAATGATTCATTTCAAAATATTTATCAAGATACCAACTATCTCATTGTGCCACTACACCTGACGTACCTCCAATAAATGGAGGTGAATTTCTGGTTGAATTTCAGGAGTAACTGGGCGTCACTATCATTTCATTTAGAGAAGAAGAATCGAATTTCTTTATTTAAAATTATAGCCTCTTAATGTCTGAAATTTTGTTTCAAAAATAAGTTGCAAACAATCAGATATAACAAAAGAGATAACACTTCCTAGATATTGTTGAAAAGTCACATTGTTAAAGTCACTTCTTAGCAAGTTCTTGATTTCAGAGCTGGGAATTTGCAGATTCTAGAATCTATTTTACTGAAAACCCATCAAATGTCCCTGGCCGTGATGGATTGTTGGTTTAGTCTCACTTTTGGAACCGAATGATTCCAGTTGGGGAACCTGAGTCAATTACAGTATGAACATATTCGAGATTTCGGGTACATTAAATCTGTTGGGCAAAGTGTCCTAACACTTCAAGGATAATTTACAATCATTCAGAGATCCTGAAATCAGATAACAGATCCTAGAAATTGTTGAAATTTCTCATGGTTGCTAAAATTGATCTCTTAAAAATTTTTGGCTTCAGAATCGGAAATTTGTAGGTTCGATAATTGATTTTACTGAAAACCCGTCAATAGCACCAGGTCCTAGTGGCCTGATGGTTTGATCTCAACTTTGGAGTTTGTTCATTCCAGATTTGAAACCTGAGTCAATCGTAGTACCGCCGTGTCCATGAACCTTTTGTACATTAAATCTGTAGGAGAAAACTGTCTCCCCGTTAGTATTGTACCGTCCTCGTCGTTTCTCTCAAAATTATAGAAGTTTTGCTTCAAAACAAAAGATCGATAGAATTAAGTTTAACCAACGTATGTGTCAGCGTAAAAGTTGGAATCTAAATGGGCGAATTTAGAGAAAGACGAATGTGCCTGTTAATTTATTATCCGTGATTAGCAATGTGCGAAATTAACCCTTTCACGGTGAACAGCGCCTTTAAGAGTTCGGCTATAGACGCTCACTCTGAGCGAACAACACCTATAGGCACTCAAGCAGAGTTTCTCTCTCCGAACGAGCAGCGCCTTTTGGCGCCGTTCATTTGTGACATATCCTACACAAAAGTAGGCTTCTAAAATGTTTTTATAGGTAATGTTTTGACTTAAAATTATTATTATTATCATTATTCAGCGAAATGGCCCGCAAAATCAGCTCCGCACACCGCGTTCGGAACGACTCACGGATCATGTTGTCCGCGTAGATCTTAAACCGTTACGGCGGCTGCCTAGAGCACAATTCATTTCTGAGTGCTCCGCCACGAAAGGGTTAATTGAATTAACAAGCGAAATTAAGTTTCCATAAATGATTGAAAACTAATTAAAATGCATTTAATGTGTGATTGGCAAATCACAATAAAATTCAATTATAACAGATGAAGTTGTATTCTTCTTAGATGGGTCAAAATATGCAAATGTGAAGGAAAAAAGTAGAAACACGTTAAACACTACGAAAGAAATCTTAATATTTTGTTTCTATCAGATCATCAAAAAGAAAAAATAAACATTGAATTTTTGTATAAAAATCGAAACAAAATACTGCTGTTCTCGCATTAGGAAACCTTCTACGCTTTTGTGCGTATTTCAGGAGGCATTTATTTCATCAAAAATGGAATGAAAGGAAGGAGAAGATGCTTAGATTTAGCAATGGGGGGGGGGGGAGGCTCTCAGATTGTTTGCGAAATTAGGAGATGTATTAACCGCTTGTATTTCTAAATACTATTCCTTAGAGAAGTATAGTTGTCGGAAAGTGCAAGTCTCAGGAGCATAAAATGAAAAGTAACTTTGAAAAAATAATCGATTGATTTTTTTAAATTTAAAGTTTGTAAACGTGAATATAGAAATTATTCAATCATTCAGACATAACCAAAGGAATAAAATGAATTTCTTACGATTATTAAATAACAGTTATCTCGCACAGCGTCGCAGTTTTAGAAACGATGCAACATTGAAATAAAGTAATAACGGATGTTTTTATTGCATTATACACCAAACATTTTACACTGGAACATGAATTTTTTTTAAAATTTACTATGCTAAAGTTTACTATACTATGTGTCTTGTATAGTAATTTTTGAATTTTTATAACATTCTCTTTAATATGTATTTTTAATGCAAACGAATTCCAATTACAAATGAACTACAATTACAAATATAACTGATGTTATGTAACAATGTTTAGACTGGAGTGTAATGAGAATCTTTATTCTTTTACGTCATGCTTTCAGTTGTGAATGACAAGGAATTGAGAGTTTCTCTGTAATTTTTTTTTCTTTTGGTTGCTTAACGTCAGGAGACTGGAATGCATTTAATGATTTGCTGGTGTGAATTTATTGCTTCGGATGAATTTAATATAACATTGAGACTGTTTCGAATTCACATTTGAAAATAGAATATGTTTTACGTTTGATACTAATGACTATACAATGTATAAAATAACAATTTCTTGAAATTAGATTATGTAGCACGAGAACTGTAATGCATCACCGGATGAGATGACAGATCACTGCCTTAAGCGAACATTCTTGCAACCCTTGACACCGGAAACAGAGTGTTTTTCTTCAGTCTGTGTGTGGTTTCCTTCCTTGCATGTGAGAACCCATGTTTACTTAAAAAATGTAATTTTTATAGAATTAGTTAATTAATTTTTTTTTAAATTATTACTTGACTAATACCTATAATTAGATAAAGTTGTTATAATAATGTTGATGTAGTTGGAAATCAATAAACATGTTCGCTCTATAGTATATCACTAATGTTAAAATATATTTTAGAAAATGGCGAATTCATTATGGAGAAGTCAAAGAAAATATATATTAGTCGGTTTTCTTTGCATTTCTTAAAATTATAACATTTGATTATCAATAATCTGTATTTGTTGCTCAAGACGACTCTAGCTCTAAGGCACCAAGGTCGGACATCCTTATTTGGAAGTTATTCGTGCCGTATCTCCAATATTTGGCAATATTTGGTGACACTTATCGTCAATATTTTAGCTTTGAGACGAATGGAATCATTATAGCTGAAAAATAGATAGTCATCGTAGAAGAGTGTGTTGTTTCGAAAAAATTCCCTTCTCATTCAATATTTCAGAAAAATAATTTCAATAACTACAAAGATATCATTATGCATGTTCAACAAAATTTCAGTCAAACCTTGCTTAGTAAGCAAATTGCAAAGCAAGAAAAAGTATTTAAAAATGTGACTCATTTAACCACCAATGTTTCGCAGAACGAGTATCGAGGAGACATCGTGGCTTCCCATAGTGGATTGACTTGCATCAAACTGCGTAGAGAGCTTGTTCGAAGAAATTCTTTTTTTCTGCATGCTAGAAGTTTGGCAGAATAATGTTGTCAAAAGCGACTCAGAAAGCCTTGAGCAAGTATTTGTGTATCTTAATCGATAAGATTGTGTCTTTGACCATGATTATGAGATGGAAAGCAACCACATCGATGAACTGGTGGAAGAACATTGCTAGAAATACTGAAGAACTTATGGAACTATATTCTGAAAAAGGCAGATTGAAAACTATTGCATTGTTAGCATCACTCTAGGATATGAGAGCTATAATTTCATCGAAAGATTATATCGTATTTCATTTTCACCAAATTTTGAAGCGAAAGACAAATACCTTAAATATATTTTTTTAAGTAGTGCCCTATAATGCCCTATGGATTGCCATATTTTACATGTATTCCTATGGAAAAAAATTGTTTTGTTTAACGAGTATTTCGCATTACGAAAATTGAAGAAATAATTTTGGTCGTTAAGCGAAGTTCTACTGTATTTACAATTTTTACGCGCATTTAAATGATAAAATACAATTTTTCTTTCAGTTTATACCAAAAGGAAAATGGTCGCAAAAGTAATCATGTGTGAATTAATATTTTAATTCTGCGAACGCAATTTTATGTGCGTTTCAAATTTTTAAGAGTTTATTTATTAAGGTTTTATAAATTTAAATCCCGATGTCTCATCTTAATGAGATTTAGAAAACATTAATTGCAAAATTAGCATAAAGTTAAATATTTCCCCATGAAATTAAATGCAATTCTGGCTAAATGGTACCGACAAAAGAGATAAATTATTTATTATTTCCTTAAAAAGTGTAAAATAAACACCTTCATATTTTTTAATCAATTGTCACTGGTGCGTAGCATTTTGAAATGAATGTTATAATTTAAAGAAGAAATTTTATTTATTGCCTAGTTAAACATATTATTTTTGCAACTAACTATTTTCAGGTATAATAATTTTCATGGAATGGGTCCTCTGAGGATATCAGTTCTCACAAAGAAATTTCTAAATATATATACATTTAAATCATGCGATTTTTAAGACTGCTTTTGTCAGTGTTTATGTTTTTTTATTACGATACATTTTATATGTTTTTTTAAACTTGTAAAAAGTGTTAATTATTTTGACAAACAGTATGTCTGATGTGTTTATCTAACTAAAGTTTTTGTTTATTGTTAGAAGAATATTTTATCCAGAAAACAGAAAATTACACATTTTGTCCAAACTGATAAATTTATTGTTCTAGAAAATTAATCCAGATTTATATTTTGATAAATATAGTCATTTTACACGATATCACATTCATCTATCATTTAACTTTTAATTGTTTGTTGTGTTAAGAGATTTTCTGAGGCTATATTTCTTTAAACAAATTAAAAATAACACTGTTGATTGATCTGGTTCAATCAAGCTTGAATTCCTTCATCACAGTACTTCACTACATCAGCAATACCTTGATAAATGACATTATTATTTATAGAAATTCCAGCTACATCACTAAATAGTTTAGCAAGAAAATTGAAATTTTCATCCTAAAGTTATTTATTTTAAATTAATAAATGATTGAAAGGAGTTATATCATTATAAATGATGAATAAAGATAAATTAAATTTGGACTTTTAAATGATGTGATCGACAACTAAAATGAAAGTGATGAATCTATTTCATTTTCAGAAACAATCAGCTTGCACGATATTCAATTACACTAAAGTTTCAGAATAGCAAATGAATTTAAAGTTGCAAACTAATGAATAGTTGTCTTCGTATTACTCCGGGACCGTTGTGGCTGCACCTCACCGGGGATTTAATGAGAAGGGATCTGCACGTCAGATTCTAACGATATTAGCTTCCTGACTTATAATCGTGATCGAATTCAACCGTGGCACGTACATGTTACCCGAAAACCCCTGGGCAGCGTACTCAAATGAGTTAGGGCTGAAGTTTGCCCGTAGAGGTCTTCTCAATTCAGGATATCAAATGCATTATAGCCTTTCGTGCACCAATTATTTATTACTATTTAGTTAGAGGTTTACGTGATTTATTGGATGGAAGAATATATTTATCAATTCAAATGTCAGCTAAACAGTGCATGTAATTGACAAATTGGAGTCTTAACAGTACTTTTGAATAAGTTTTAAATTTCCATATATATATATATATATATATATATATATATATATATATATATCGCTTGAAATTTCCATATATATATATTAGCAGCTGCGTGGCCGAATAGAAGAATCTTTTGAATTTTTAACTTCGATTTATTTCATTCCGGAGGCAAAATTTATACACATATAAGTAAGATATAAATCAGTCTACATCGGGATACAAGAGCAAAAGAGACCGAAATGTTTCACTTCGGTAGTTTCTCTATGAGATTTTGATAGGGTTTCTTTGATACGTATAAATATAGGAAAGGAAAATTCAGATATCTTTAAAAGAATATTGTAAACTTTAAGGAATTTTTTCCCCTTTACTCAGAGAGTGAAAACCTGCTGAACTAGTATACTTTTCTAGAGTGGGTGTTAAAAGTAAATAAATAAAAAGTGAAATTGGATCAGGAAAGTAAGATAACATTTTAGAAGGAAGTTAATATGGGTTAAACTAAGGTAAAGATTAAGAAATTAATTAGAATTTAAATTAGATTAAAATATCATTATCTATGTATCTATCTATTATTTATTATATATACTATTATATATTATATACAATCATCCCCACATTGTATGAATGAATAGCCTAATTTGCAAATTCTTTTACTCGTATCTCTTTTTTGTGCCTCGTTAGCAATTCAGAAATATTCAATATTTATTATTCAGTACAAAACCAGTTTTTTTTACACCTCGTTAATCATTGTTTCTTAATTATTTCTCTTTATCTTTAAAATGTTCAATAATTTCAGTCAATGCGAAATTGATTTCTCCTTTTCATGTCTCGTTACCTTGTTAATCACTCTCAGATTACTAAAATGCTCAACAATTTTATTCAACGCAAAGATGATTTTTCTTTTTTGATTTCTTTACCTTATTATTCATTTTTAAAACATAAAAATGCTCAATAGTAAAGGGGAAACTCAAAATAACCTGCATAAACTTTTAAATCCTATGATTCAAATTACCACTTCGTTGAATTACCAATCTATCTTTACTGAGGAAATTGAAAATAATATTAAATATGGAATTCTAATACATTTTCGTTAATATTTGGATATGGAACATGATGGCATTTTTTAAAAGGAGTTATAACTTCGACGGATGGTTGTCACCTGCCGTTATTTAAACAGCAGTTTCATTCTCCAAAGCTATTTACTCTCAACAACATCTGCCTTAAAGGCAAGGGGAAAAGTTCATGCTTCTCTGCTCTTGAGGTGGCTGCATTGATATTTAAATAATGCCAGAATGAAGGATCTGGGTTATTAAACATTTCTTACAATTACAGTTCAACATTTCATGATGGGTTTCATCTTTGTAGTAACCGCATTTCAATTAGTGATGAAAATTTATGGAATATTTCGGTTTGCTTTTCATTAAAAATATCTACTTAGTTCTTGAAACTTGCGATAAATTCTAAGACATTCATTTTATTTATGATTCAGATGTGTTGGTAAATAATGCTATTTACATTATATCATGAGATATGTTTCTGAATAGAATAGAATTTATTGATCCAAAAGGAAATAGAAGATGAAACAATCTTTGCATAAAACAATCTAAATAATAAAAGAAAATGAGCATATATTTATCTACTTGTGTATAAATGTGTATAAATGCATGTGTATAAATGTATCTACTATGTGTATAAATGCTGGCACTCTATTAGTCAAACCGTTTGACATATATTTGTCAAACTGCTGATATAAACTTCAGGTAGTGCGAATATGCCTTTCGGAGTGTGCAATGTTTTGAAATTTTATTTAGAATTTCTATCAATAAGAAAATAAACGAAATCTTGCAATTTCTTTAAACTAACTTTCAAAATTACGATCCCCCCCCAAAAAGTAATTTTTATAATATCTTAAAATTCCAAAAAAATTACCTTTAACAGGATACCAACTTCGTGACCTGCTTTTTTCTTTCCTTTTTAACTCATTGAAAAAAATATATTTTAAGCCTATTTTACACCAATATATCGCATCTTGAAAATAAAGCTAAAATCATTTCATGCTGTTAATAATATTTCATCCCGACTTTTTTTTTCATTACTGGTTATCAATATACGAATATTCAGGCTTTAGTTTTCATGTTAAGAGGGCTTAAGTAAGGTATACTTTTAATTAAAAAATTCAGTTTGGTTGTATTTACTGTTAAAGTTTTATTTCAAAAACAAGTAATTATGCAAACATTTTCAAATGTATCAATATTTAAATACTATAATTCTATATAAGGACACATAACCAAAAGTCTTTAATCCGACGAACTCGAAGTCATGCGGATAAATTGAATAATCAGAACGACACGACGCCATAAGCAGGAACTATGGTTTAGTCCTTAAAGCCCAACACCAATCAGGTATAATCAACACCATATGAAGCACGTCCAGTTTGGGAGGAGCCAATATTGAACTAATTCTACATCCATCATCGTGGTGCCTTTTGGTGGTGTAAAACGACGCATAAAAATGTAGACTGTAAATTAGGAAAATGCAGAGCGTAATGAACAGAACTGCATATGTCTTCTAAATTATTCTGAGCTATATGCCAATCAAATTTTGATTTTAAAAATATTTTTTTCTGAATAAATCTTTAAGATTTGGTTGCACAAAATATGTAACAAATTTTTAGCAAACCATTAATTTCTACAGACCATACGGTGTTCAAAGGCAAATAATGTAGAAACTAAATTTAATAGCTCATGACGAAAGCGGAGATGTACGAGTGTGAGAAACTGCAAAACATTCGTACAATTGTTATTGAGAAATTTTCTTGTGCCTCACACATTAATTATGCATGAGCTGTTCCAGGACTATACTGTGAGCATATTCATCAGTTTATGCTTTACATTTACCACATTAAATGACGTGTCAGTTTTCGCAATGTAAAATCTAAAGTTATGCAATATAGAAACCGCTGAATGAATTTTCAATATGCTATAAATATGTGAAAGAAAAAAAAAACCAAATCTTAGTGTTTTTCAACTAATCAAAGAATGTTTTTCATGTGTTCCATTAATTAATATATCAAAATCTTAAGCAATAAATTCATGTCTTTGAATATCTTAAACATCTTTTAATTTGAAATTTGCTTTGAGATCGATTTTATGACTTTTTTTTAAAAAACAGACCCTTTTAACAGTACATTATCAGTGGTTTATTTCAGCAATTTGATTTTGATACTCGTCTTATAAGGTAAACAAGTTTACTTATTTCCAAAACATAATGTGATCATCTCAGAAAAAAAAAAAAAAAGTTCATTAAGAATGCTTTTATAAAAAAGAGATGAGAATTAGTATAATTCAGATACTTGTTATAAGAAGGAGAAAATACTCTTATTTTCTTTGTTTTTATAAATGCCTCCTCAATAATAATAAAAAAAAATGCATTCTTATTATCACGTAACTTACCATACTTCACCGTAACTTCTCTTTAAGGATAAAATTTATTAATTATTAATGTTCTCTCTTCTCTTCAATTAACAATATTTATAGCTTAATGAAGGAAATAATTAATAAGAGTTCGCAGGAAAATGATACCACGAACATATAACTAAACGAATAAATAAAATTGAATGTAATAAGAAAGATATAACTATAAAGCTATTAATATAATAATGCAATTGCTGTGTGCTGTTAAACAATAAATAAATCAAAAGCCTTATAATTAAGATATATTTTTATTTGATTTATGAATTGTAAGTAGAATGTTTCTATAACTGTATAGCAAATAATAAATAAATAATTATTTTAAATATAATTTTAAATATTTATATGAAACCAAACAAATCTGAAGGAGAATTATATATTTATCAAAGGCTTAATATACTTAAAAGAATTAGATTGCAATTAGCAAAACGTAGACAATATAAAAATAATTTGAAATAAAACGACAGGCATCTCCAACTATTATTGTTGGTGTGAATTATATTTACAAAAGCAAATAAAAAAGGAAAAGTGGAAAATTATTATTCTGTAAAACCACGATTTTGAAATGAATAATAAATAATAATCAACCACGATTTTGAAATGAATAATAAATAATAATCAGTATAATCTCACGGGTATGTACGTGCGTTTATATTTAAACGCACAATAAATAAAAAAAAATTCAAATAGAATAAATCTTTGAGAAGCAAATAGCACTAAATAGAATAAGATCGTAAATAACTAGTGCGCGTGCGCGTATGTTTATATTTAAACAAGCAATAAATAAGAAAAATCAGAATACATCTATAAGAAGCAGAACAGAAGGCCGTTCATACCCCCTTATCCATGACGATTCTGGTCACTGCACGGTTTGGTGGCTATGCTACGGGAATTTTGTTTATATAAGGAAATATTTACATTAGAAAAAAACAAAAATAACTATGTACAGAATTTACAAGCATATAAAAAATGATATTGTGATGAAACCGTTTACAAAGATTTTCAACTTTGGAAAATTATTTGGAATAATAATTTGGAAAAAGATAAAATGTGTGCGAATATACGTGAATTTTGTGTTCACTTATTTTAATGACTTAGCAGATGAGGATGCAGTTATAAAAATCAAATGGAAAATAATTTGGTTAATGAAACGAAGAGAAACTCTGTTTGATTGAAATTTATGAATGAAAATGTATAATAAGAGACTGTGGTGTGTTATTCCCTTAGTCTTTGTGAGTTTGACATTCGATGAGAGCTAAGGAGGTAATAATAGATCTTTACATTCATTGATAAATTTAATTGTTCTATGGAACTTTTGCTTTTAGAGGAAATTGCTGGCGACTTTTTTTCTACCAATCTTATTCATAGTTTGGTGATGGCTTTTTCATATGGCAAGAGATTGTGATGATGCATTCCGTAGCATAATGAAGTATCGTGCCATTTCCACCACAACTGCCCTGATCGCTTTCCGACAGACTGAATCTTCAATACGAAGCAAATAACATTTAACAGAATAAAAGTAACAGTACCCGGAATTTGATAACATAAAAATAATTCGAAGCATGCTTCTCTATCAATAATCATTAGATTCAATTACGGTAATAATTATTCTGAAAATAAACAGATTTCACAATAAAATAAATCTCAATTTCTTTATTTTATTTTTATACTATTGCAGCTTTGAAAGTGCATGCTTTTCTGCATTTGATTTTGTGACTTTTATTTTCACAGAAAACAACCCATTTCATTTATAAGGAAAAGGAGGACAAAGGCATACTAAAATTGTGAGAAGCAGACACAATTAATGTATGTGGAACCTACGATTTCACGATGTATAGGGCGTATTAATTGGTGAGTAATTTTAATGCCTTAGGGCGCAGTATTTGAAAGCTAGGCAAAAGGGAGTAAATAACTCACTGTATTCATAAACCATCTGACACTCACTGAATACTGTGGCTTTTCTACTAATGTGTGTCGAGTTTGCCGTGTTAGAATAATTTTCGTCACTAAATATTATATTATTATAGTATGAATTTTAAACAGCGATTGAATTAATCATGTTTCCTCAGTAACATTGGATTTCATCTATAAAGGTAGAACTTGGATTTTGATGTGATGCAAATCCATATAAATAATTGAATTAGAGAATAATTGTATTGAAAAAGTTTTTTTTATTAATATGGATTAATACCTGTATTTCAAATACGACCTCTGCTCGTATTTGAATTGCTGATTGAGATTATTTTTCTTTATATTATCGTCAATTTTTCATTTGCTTTCTGGAAATTTTAACGTTTATTTGATTCCAAATAGTTGTATTCAATATCTTAATATTTCCATAACTTAAGTAAAATAACATTAAATAAGCGTCATTCCAAATTGAAAGCCCTATCTGGTAGTTAAACTATTACAAAATTTCGAAATAATTTAAATAATGAATTATAAATATATATTTAAATTTAAAAAATAAAAATATATATTATATGCAGGAAAAAATATTTATAATAAATATTTATTATAAGTATTTAATATTTATAAGCATTAAATATTTATTTATACATTTAAAAGGGAAAATCATTATATTAATAAAAATATTTGAAAAAAAAACCGAACAGTGTAAATAATAAAAAAGTAAAAGTAATAATTTAGTGTAAGTAATAAAAAATAAAAATAATGGCTTATTAAAAGTCAATAAATTAAAGAAACATAAAAGTCAGAAACAAAATAATCATAATGAATTTTAAATTGTAAATATTTATTAAAAAATAAGGAGAAAAATCATTAAAAATAATAAAAATATTTGAAAAACTCGCAAGATTTTGATATGGTATGAAAAAAAAAAAATAGAAAATAAGTATTTATAGAAAATCAATAGATAAGGGGAATATCAAAAATATCTTGAGATAATGAAATTGTATCACAATAAATATAAGAGGAAAATATTCCTAAACATTCTATAAAAATTAAGATGTGAGTTGACCACCGCTTCAATTTTTTGGAATATTATTTTTGGATAAGTATTGAACTTAATATTTATTCAACTTATAATATTTATATCAACAACGTTATTTCAACTTAATATTTAAGCAATGAACATAAATAGTATAACAGCATTACGAATATCGCATGTTACGTTTAATCAACCATTGTTGAAAATTAATATTAGAAAATATTTAAACATCTTTTCCATTTGTAATAACAATTTTTAGTTAAAATAAGAAATAACCAATGGGTTGCTTGAAAACGAAGAACGCAAATAGAAATAGGGAAGGATTTCAAATCCATGTCTGATTCAACGCATTAAATCCAATAGAACAGAAATTTTATAAACATATGACAGGGATTCGAATTTCCCCAAGACATAATACATTTGGATTTAACAAAATTTTATTGAAACGAATTTAATTTGTATATCACCCATTATCAACTTATTTGTATGTCAAACTTAAAAGCTTTACGATCTTCTATTCTTAAGAGATAAATATGTATGCAGAGCAGGACTTCGGAACTTCCTGATAGAGCTTAACTCCATTGATTATGCATGCCCCATGCTTAATTTATTTCGCAAACATTTACTTGATCCATTAGAGCTCGATTGAGTGTTATAAACCCCATCCAACCAGACTAAACTTCCTGATAACGAAGTGGATCAAATTAGTACAAGAGGAATTCCGGGACAGAACACTTTACAAAGGAAAAATACACCAGTCTTAAGATTGCAAAGGGTCGCAAAGGCACCAAACGAAGACTGAAGCGACAAGTATTCATTTACGTATTAACAGCCACAGTTCGTACAGAACAGTTATTCCGACAATACCCTATTGCTCGAGACTCGTTTATCATTGTCATCGACGGAGACTTCAAACACATACCGTTCATTTCGGTCCATTTTTCTCTTCCCCCGGTAGAGGTGACAGTTGTGATAAATTGCAGAGCTTCTGTGATAGGACGCATTATATACTATCCGATCCGTAACCCTTTTCTTGGAGATTATTGCGCTTTACAGTGAGTTTCGTTTCTTGGAAGAAAATGCTGCGAAATGAGTAAGGAGAAATATGTTGTGCTGTGGTGTTCGGTTTGTAATCCCCATACCACAAAAGATGGGGAATTTTCGTGATATCTTTATTTTCTACTTTCAAAGTGTACCGTTGGTAAGGTTTCTTTTTGTGGTGATGGATTTATACTCAAGAGATAAATTTGTTAAATTCTTAAGACACTTAGTAGTTATTTATATTAAATTTAAATATCCACATTTTAAGCTACGCTTTTGATAGCCTAATATTATAAATTATAATTTAAAACTTGTTTATATGCAGTGAATAATATATATATATATATATAAATATAAAAATGTTAATAATGGAATATCATTATTAAAGGTATAATATCAAAAAAAAAATTAAAGACAAACTTTTATTTTTTTTTATTTTTTTGCCACGATGAATTTTTTTCTCACAAAATGTTAACATTTTTACTTTTGAATGTTATTTTTCTTTTTGAAAAAAAATAATATCAAATGAGAAATTGTTATTTTGTAATCCGAATTATCTGTATAACATGATTTAGATTAATGTATTCCTGTATTTGATAAAATATGCTCTTATCTTCATATTATAAATTGTATGCTCAACGGGACTGAAGTTCTACTAATTATCTTGTTTAACATAAAATGGCAAATTTCGTAAGAATAATTCTATACTTTCTAATGTTATTATTTAATAGTTGCAGTAAATGTTCCAGTGAATTTTCTATTTGGAAAGTTCATTTTTCTTTCTACAAATATATACATTTTATTATTTATTTATATTTTGCATTAAATTTAAATTTTTTCAGTGGAATAAAAATTACTATAACAAGTGTATGGATTTTAATTATATGAAATAAATTATGAAGAGCTTTGTTAAAACCACTTTTTCTGATTTTAAAATATGACCGTTTAAAAGTTTCTATATATTTTGCTAAATTTATGCTCAAGTATAGAAAATAGTTAATATTTTTGGTATAATATTGATAAATATATTAAGTTCTGAAAGTTTTATTTTCTATGAGAATACAAATACTTCGCTTATCAAGAAATATCACATAATTACAATTAAATGCGTAAAATAATTCAGAATATATATATATTTTTAAATTTGCACAAAACGTGTGCAAGAAAATATTTAGGTAAATACACATTTGTATTCAGCATGTTTTCAGCAGAATTTCAATTTTGAAGTGATCGGTTCATTCATATCAGGAAATATTGATTATGTTTTGCAACATTTTAATAATATTTTATTAGAATTAAAAGTTTCCGTAATATTGTGGAATTATATATTTTGTTCTCAAATTGATTATATGAATATATTTTTAAATGACTTACGTATTAATAATTTATTTTTTAAACTTTGTACCAGAAAATGTTAATGTTCTGTAAAGTAATTCTTAATATTTCGCTTAATAAAGAGACCTCCAGGAGATTCGCTGGTTTGCTTATTTAACTGTAGTTAAGATTTCCAATCTAAAAGGGAAAACTTTTACTATAATATTGCATTTTACAGTTATTTTTGTTATATCTTTAGAATTTGCTTTGGACAAAATTTATTCTGTAGGAATGACTTGTTATGAATCATAAGTCTGAGAATGTGTTTACACGTATATCTGTAGATTCATCCATAAGCTGGCAAGTGTTAAAACATATAATTCTTTATGATAAAATATGGCATATTTTAAAGAAGGGTTCAGCTTATTCAACTTAAATGTTAAGTAAACTGACTAGGTATTATTATTTTTTAAAAATTTTCTTACGTGATACTTTTTCTTAAAAAGAAAATTATCATAGTTTTTATGGCATATCACTGCTGTATGTTTATTTTTGTATTTCTTTTTATAAGCCTGTGATTGCGTAATAAGAAAGTGATGCTACGATTTATGTTTTAAAAATGATCGCTTTGCATATTTGTGTATCAAATGATAACTTTTATAGTCTTCAATTTTGAGTATTATCTGAAATATTCAATATTTTATGAGCTCGTAAGTCTAAAGAGCTTTGTATACATAACAGTTGGAAACATTTACTTTTATCATTTAAAGTAAATACAGTTTGGATTGTTGTCCTTAATATACATTTATGAAGGAATAAATTTGAAAAGAAAATAAAATATATCTCAAAATCTACTAGACAGAATTATTTGAAGCATTTGGTAAAAGAATTTATATATTCATCTGCTATATAAAATACTGTGATCTTTTTAAGAATCAATAAAATACAACCTTTAACTCTTTCAAATATAGTACTTTATTTCTTGAACGAACTTCTTTCAAAGTATTTATTGCATTGTGGATAAGTTTTTTAAAACACATTATGTTTAATATATACTTTTGAAGCTTAAAAATAAACTTTTAAATTCTTTTATATTTAAATATTTTAAATAAATTAAAAAATGGTGAATTATATGAAAGAGAAATATTAAATATTCTTTGATATTTTTAAATAATCTAAAGAGGATAACAATTAAAAAATAATTCCAATTTTTTTTAAATATTTGAATTATTTATATTTTCCCAAGTTAAATGAATTATTTTAATTGGTTTTAATTTTTAGTTTCTGACTCTTAAATATAATATCATATTATGTTTCTTCAAGTGAAATATATTATTTTTTTATAAGATCTTTGAATTTTATTAAAATTCTGAAAATTAATCATATTTAAAAGAATATCTGTATGTATATGCACATATTCTTTAATTTTAATGTTAGCTTTTATTGTTAATACCAGTAGCATAGCTTTGCAATATTTTTTTTAATAATTTGTAATTTTATTAAAGAGAATGTGTTCCAAAAGAAATATTAATTGTGCAGCCGGCAATGAAAATAAATTATATAAATGGCGAAACTCTTTTATATAAAATGTGAAAATTATGTGATTTCTATGGTGGGCATAATCGCTAACAAGAAAAAAGGGAAATGTACAAAATTTACTTTCCTATTCGTCTTAAGTAATAAGGTTATAAATTATCCTAAATATATACAATTATATTTTCTGATTATGTTGTTTTTAACAATATTACCAAAAGAGATTCTTCAGAGTCATGACGCGATTCCAATAAATTTTGTTTTGTCAAAAAAGACATTCCATGTTGAATGTGCTATTGAGAAAAATAGTAGCATATTATTTTAAATCGATATGCTGAACAGAGTAAACAATCTACAGGTTTCTTATTTTTCTAAATCATATTTTTGGTTGTTATATAATTAAATTTTATGAAGCTTTTACACTTACGAAATATAAGTACAAGAACTCTTAATATGAAACTTCTACATTTATGTCAAAGAGTTCACAAATTTTTAGTATGAAACGTGTACACTTATATTATATATGTACAATTTTTTTTAAAAAATATATTGCTAATAACCTTTATGCTTTTAAACATGGGGGCCATTATTATACCGGAAGCTAAATAAGTTTGAGAGCAAATTGATGCATTTGCTTGTGAATATGCCTTTAAATGCTGAAAGCTTTAAATTAACCTGTTTTTTTAATCTCTGGATGGATAATTCAAATATTAACTTTAAATTTCAGTTCAGATCTTGCATCGAATTTAAAATGGTTTTTTGAGCCATAAATTGTGTTAAAAAGTTTAAAACAATTATAGAAAATTTTCATTTTCTACCATAATTTTTAACATAAAGTGAAACTCTATAAACTTTCCATTTACACAAGAACAATTGAAACACGAAATATTTTTGGATTTCCCTTGATTTTGAAAATTTGAATCCAAAAAAACAAACAAACATTAAACCTCAAATCGTTGTATAAAATAAATCAAGCAGAAATAGCTGTTCAGTGTTACATTAAAAATATGAAAAAGTACACTTGTGTTTTACGTGCTTCGAAGAGAAAAACAAAACAAAACCAGAAAGCGCAAACGATAAGAAGAAATAAAATAAACTTAGGAAACAAAGAACTCGTAAACGGAATTTCCGGTCTCGGATTTTCAGTGTTTTTAGAAGTCCAAGAACAGACAAAAAGAAAATCCACTAAAAAGTGTGATTTTTACTCGAGATAATTTTTTTTTACTACTGAGGACATAAATAATGCCACTTTGCTCTGAAACACATTTGTTTCACTTTGTGCTAAAAGCATTTTAAAACATGATGGTCAACGGAAGGAACAGGATTTTTGTGTCTTCCCTGATGATAAATAAAAGCGAAAAAGTTTCCTTCATAAATATAAGGAACTGTACGAAAATACTGATGAAGCTGACTCAACTAGTTTCATTGCTTTTTTAGCAGGAAAAAAATAAAAGATCGATGTTACGAGACATTTAATATCTCACATATATATAACCACTTCCATTTAAAAAAATCATTTTTTAAATTAGTAGATTATCCATTATAGAGTTAAAGAACCCATTTAAATAATTTGTCATCGAGTCGTTTTAAAAAAGGGTTAGATTTAAGGGTAAGAATAAGTAATTGAAACTCGAACTTAGAAAGCACAATTTTGTATTGAGATTCGAAATTAGATTGTAAAAAACCACTAAAAATTAGTTATTTCGATTATTAAAATAGAAAAAACAGTATGCGCCAAAATATACAGTACTGAAACTAAAGGATGAACAAAATTACATTATTGCCATCTGTGAGTTTTTTTTTTCCTCAAAAGAAATTAGCATACATACATACACACTATTAGCGTGTTGATTTAAAAAGGTATGTCCAATGTAAGTGCTCAAAGAGTGCACCGTTTCGCTGTAGACAGTATTCATAGACTTGAAACAAAGATTGCAGTAGATTCCGGAAAAAAGATATGATTTTCTTAAGTAATGCAGGGATAGTTCTTGGAGGATCTTCACAGTTGAACATATTATCCTTTAACATTTCCCACAAGTAGGCATCAGGTGGTTTAAGATCGGGGGGAATGGGGAAGGTATGAGAAATTAGTACCAGGTGAAATGATACGTTCTGGAAAGTTTTCCTGCAGCATGGCTAGAGATTTACTAGCCGTATATCTGGTTGCTCCGTCATGTTGATACCACTGTCTGTTCATCTGAATGTTCCTTGCACGACAGAACTTTTCAAAACCTGAAGAAAGGGCTCGATCATTTATTAAACCCCTTTATTAAACTTATCTTGGAATTGTTCTGCTACCTTTTTCAAACTCAGTCGACCTTAATGACCACTTCCGTATGAGCGTAAATAATGCTCAACTTTTTCCTCCGTCGAGAGATCCATTTTCAACGATAACTGCACAACACAACTTCCTTCATTTTCACTACTGCCAACACATGCAGCTGAAACTATGCCTTGTCGATAAAAGCAACCACGTGCTCGAGATGCGCTGGTTTCAGTACTGAATATTTTGGCGCATACTGCATTATAAAATAAATATTCACAAAAATAAGTTCATATTCCATAGTACGAGATGTGATCTAAAAAAAAAGTTTACAAGCAACAGTATTTGGAAAGTAGAAATTGTGGATGGGAATTTTGCTACCCAGTGTGGAGACAGATGGCGCTAGTTGTCTTAGACCGATCGTTCGAGCAGATAGTGTTAGTCTTTAGATACCTGATACAGCGACAGTAATGGCAAGATTTCTATAAAAGTGGTCTTGCACAGAGTTGTGAGCCGTGATATGATTTCTATGGGTCAAGAATGTGTCCCCATCAAACATTCACAGACAAATCGTTGAAGTGTACGGGCGAAGCAATGAGTAGATAATAGGTGGCGAAATGGTACAGTTGTTTTGAAGAGGGCAGAGAGATTGCTGAAAACGCTAAGGTGGGAGGTCTGGAACCACCCCCATACAGACTCGATTTGGCTCCCATTGACTATTTCCTTTTCCCTGCATTGAAGAAACACTTATCCGAAACAAAGTTCATATCAGACAGCGATGTTCAAAAAGGTACTGAGAACTGGCTCAATAGCCAGGGACCTGATTATTACCAAGACGGGTTAAACAAATTGGGCCAGTAGTGTGATAAATGTCTCAACAGGTTTAGGTTTAGTGATTATGTAGAGAAGTGACCGCCACATATGTCTCTTAATTATCATTTGTATCCTGTGTCTATTGTTAATAAAGCATTTTTCCTTTGACTTGTAAATTTTTTTTGGATAACCCCTCGTAAATTGCGATAGACATAAAAAAAATTCTTCACATATATACATATCTGCGTTGAAACATAAAGAAACTCTGAGCAATTAAGTGTTAACATTAATTTTCTTTAATCAAATTCAGATTAAAATTAATCTTTAACTTTTTAATTGTTTCATGAAAAAAGTATTTATTCTTTAATCATACATATATTATATAAAAAATTGAACGTTGAAGACCTTCAGGCAACTAAGTGAAATAATTCTGCAATTTTCCTTACTGTTGAAAGAATAGTAGATCAGAAAGAAAAATTGAATGTTATGTTTAAATAAGGTTCTAAATTTTAGACCCAAAACAATTTTTTAAAGGAGATAGTTAATTACTAGATATATTTTTTCTTGCACTTCTTCTAAGAGACATTCTCGGAAAACTGTAACTTAACTGCTTCATATCTTGAACCGATTGGTTTAATATTTTCTCTTTTACTTAGTATAAAAGTAGTATTGTAATAGTCAAAAAAATTCGAACGAGAGATTTTGACGAATTACCATGTTTTAGACTTCCTGGAATTCCAAAACCACAAATATGGGAAATGTTCGTACGTCTGTCTGTCAAAAATAATTTGAGCTAGATGAATGAAATTTGGAAGATTTTCTTTATAGCAAATTTTCAGATTTCTATCAAATTATGAATGAAATTCATTCTGTGGAAGTCCGTCTTTCCGATCTTTCGTATATAAGTTAACACGATAGCTACAAAACGATAAAAGCTAGAGGGTCAAAATTCGATACATAGATTTAGCATCTATAGTGTAGACACCTGTCAAACTTTGAGCCATATTCAACAAGGATTTCGATGTCTGTCGATCTGCACATTCAGAAGCATGTAAACACGATAACTTAAGAAAGCAGTGACTTAAATAAATCAAATCTGGAATGAGACTTTGTTTCTGCAAGTGTAGTTTTGCGTCAAATTTTTGTTTGTTGTTTTGTTATTTGTGTAAAAATCGCGCCCCAAATACATATTTAATTTTCGGATGCCATTTACTGGATGTCTAGGATTATTCCCCAAAAACTCGCCAAGGATCACATGAAAGATTCAGTAAAAACGCTAAATTCAAGCCAAAGGTTAATAATTCGTAACTATTATACGCCAATGCCATGCATCCCTGAAATAATACTATTATTAGAGAGTATGCGAGAAAGTTTTGGAGCGACTACTCTCGCTGGGTTTATTTTTAATTTATATCAAAACAAGAGAAAGTACCTAATTTTTTTTTAAAAAATAAAGTTCTCACTGATTTTAAATGAGAAAAATATCACAAAAACATTCCTTGAAGAGATACCACACTACAATACAGCGAAAGCGACATCTTCAAAAAGGCTGTTATTTCTTGAGGTAATATTCAAAATAGGAAAAGAGGTAAAATTCAACTGCAAGAAACGAAATTATATTGCCTTCGGCGCAACGCCTTTATTGCCATTATGATGAACAATGTTTTGTTTTTATGAAAAATTGCCTCCATTGGAAAACCGTAACTTCGACTCAATCCCATCGGCAACATTGTATAAATTTCTTCTTCCAAAGAAATGCAGAGACCCGTTTCATTATTATATCATATTCTGGTAAAGGTATTTCTATTCATAGATCATCTTTTTTCCCAAATTTAAATTATTTTACTCCTTTTTGGCTCATGTTGTGTCATTATTCAACCTTGTATAAAAATGGTGCATGTGCTATAATTCAACAAGTAATGTTTTTTGTCTGACACTTTTGATGGAAGATTTTATATGAAAGACTTTGCATGGTATATATTAGAAATGATTAAATAGCTCCTGTAATAGCATTGTTAAAAGAAGAAATAATATTTCACTTGTTACTTAAAAACATTAATTTATTTTGTGTAATAATAATTGCTTCGAACGCAAATGCAAAATTTGAACATCATATAATTATAAAAATAAACACAAATTTATAAATTTCATACCTTGCAGATAATATATTTGAGTATCAAAATAAATAGGAAAATTTAATTTATTACCAATTATTATTATATAAGTTGTATATAAATATATAAGTG
>JAPMOR010082554.1:64598-81267 GCA_026543865.1 Argiope aurantia | reverse complement strand
ATGGAATTTCCGACCACGCGTCAATTCAATACATGTGTTGAGCTGAGAAGGGAAACGGAAGTATCACTTTCATTTGATACGTAGAAGTGATTGCGCAGTAAATTTTTACACAGCTTAAGTTGAATTAATTAAAACGAAAGTGGAATTGGATCAAGGAATAAGAGAATGAAATTACTATGGGCTAAATAAAGATAAAGCTTTGGAAATTAATTTTTCTAAAATTAAGAGTTTAAAATATCATTATATATATATATATATATATATATAATACTTACAGAAGAACTGTTACCTATTATCGTATAGGAAACTTCTCATCCCCATCTTTGAAGTACCCTCCCAGAGAAATAATTCTGGTTTATAAAAAAAGATCATTGTAATATTTGCAAAAAAAATTTTGCTTTTGGTCTTCTATGTTCAAATTTCGATCTAAACCTTTGTAGAATTATAAAAAATAGAGGGTTTTTTTTAATGTAAATGTTTAGAAATTAACGCAGTTCTACATAAATGGCAACTGTAATTAAACTAAGTATTTATCTCAGTCATTATCTATTTTCTTATCTTCCAGTAAAGGAGATATTTTATATGCGCTGATATACTTTGTGCGTCCCATTTGATTTAACTGTATTCTACAATCTTTCAAAGAATATAAAATTTCCATTCCAACCTTCATTCATTTATTTTTATTTAACATTTGGATATATGAACTGCATCTATTATTATTATGCATTATTAGTATTATCTATCAAATCCAACGTGAAACAAAGTTGCGTAACAGACTTAATCTCCTTTGATCTCTTTTAAGTAATATTTATAAAGATCTTTAAGAACAAATTTTCTGGAAGTCTTTGTAATTTTATCTGGAAAAATTCTCTAAAATTCCAGCAATTCTCTTCAAGTCTTGAAGCTATTGTTTGAAGTCTCAAAATGAGCGGAATTAATTATCGAGTTGCTTGTGAAAATTTTTGATCTCTGTAATTCTGAGATAAGTTTCTATAAGAATGAAATTTTTTAAAGAATGCATGATAATTCATAAAGCAAGTCATTAAATTTGAGCTCCTTTTCATTATTTAAGTTCATGAAAAGGAGTTCAAATAAATTCTGAATAATACTTACTTAAGTTCTATATTTAGAACATTTTCTTAATTTGCACGTAACTATTGTCTAGATAATAGACATGATTTTCAAAAGTACATACATTATTAAAGTGGATGAACATTTTTCAGAATCATGAGAAATCAGAAAAAAATCAGTTTATATTTTATATTACAATATTCTGACATATCGTGAATTCTTATGTTTCATGAATTAATGAAGTTTGCCAAATATTTTTATATGCTTGATTTTTTCTATTAGTTATTTTATTTAAAAACAAATTTTGATATAATACTTACTTAGATTCTATATCTAGAAAATTGTCTTAATTTACACGTGATTATTTTCTAGATAATGGGCATGATTTCAAAAATTAGATACATTGTTAAATTGGATGAACATTTTTCAGAATCATGAGAAATAACAAACTTTTACTGTATCCTTTATATTACAAAACTTACCTATCGTGAATTTTCATTTTTCATGAATTAATATCTTAAATATCTTAATAATATCTTAATTAAATATCTTAATTGCTCGGTTTTCAGCTTTCGTTATTTTATGTATAAATTATTTTTAACTCATTTTGTTTTTTAAAAACAATTGAAAAAGACATAGAACAACAATCCTTCTGAATGATCTTCGTCGTGACAACAGGGAGGCGTTTACGAAGTTTGACTCTTAATGACCATTACTATTCTTTGATACAACACATCCTATAGAAGATATGTCCCATCATAGAAATAGAGGCAACTCGATCCTCCCGGCATAATGCAACCGAGAAACGAAAACTTTACCAGCAAGTTTCAGATGCTTTCTGTAAATTTTCCTTGCCTTGTTTATAAAGAAATTATAGCCATTTTCAATAGAAATTTTTTTTTGTAAAACATTATATTGAAGTTGTTCAAAAGGCTTACATTTGATTCTAGACATTTAGAATTAATTTGCAAATATGTTTAAAATTTAAAACATAAACTTTTTCGTATGATCTTTTCCTCGTTCCACATTTAATGAATCATCTCAATCTTAATTTATAAGCAAATTATATAGCTAACTGGTATTTAAGAATTTTTCATGTCACCTCCCGTAAACGGACTTTATAGATATTACTCTTATAGCTGAATTTTGATATATGCAAGCATTATTACATAATACTTTTACGGCCCGTAAATTTATATTTATTAGTGTTATAAAGTAAAATCAAATTAATATTCATCGCCTACTTCAATGGAAAGAGAAGTGCGTAATATGCATTATAAAAATAATCATTTTTGAAATGGATGTATCTCATTCTTTTTACTATATATTTTTGTGCTTCTTTCTTTCTAAACATTAGTATTAAAAATGAGCACTTTTGTATCAAATATCATATATTTGAAGGAAAACTAGTATATTCGACTCTTTATTGAATTTAAAGAATCATTTAATTATAGAAAGAGAACAGAAATAATTCATTGTTAAAAATAGTTAATGTCATATCATTTGATTTATAATATATTACAAAAACATTTCAGAACATTCCAGACATTTTTAACGATGCTTCCGTTAGTTTTATTTAAAAGCGATTTACAGTGAAAACCAAAGAAAAACCTTTAAGATTCCGAACATTAATATAAATCTTTCTTTACAGAATTATAGAAGAGTATTAGAGTAAGCTTAGAACTATTATAAACTCTCATTATTTTGAAGAAATTTGTAATATTTACTTAAAGAATATTTCAAGGAACGTATTTTCCTATGCAATTATTAGTGAATTATAAGACTCTTCTTGTAAAACATAATTATGATCTATTGAAACTATTATATAGCTCTATAATTCAAATTATATATATTACTATATAAACAAACTCATCCATTCGAAAAATACATGCAATATAAGCATTCAAAGAATGTATGTATGTGTAGAAGACGTACATATATGCAACCTCAAAATTTAATTACTTCTTTGCCGGGTTTTATATTAAAGTAAGAACTTCTTAATGTTTTTTCGCAATAAACATTTTAATATTGCTTATACATATGTTAATTTTATGTTGAAATAAAAAGAAATAATATGAAGGAAAATTAAATCAAACCACAGTTGGGCGATTATCATTTTAATACTTTTTTTTTATCAAAAAACAATTAATGTTCCATTCATAGCTTTCTTTACGATTGGATATTTCAAAAAAATAAAAAAAAATAGTTTAATAGTAAATTAGTTCAAGAAAAATAAAGAGTACATTTCTATTTCTTATCCCCCTTTTTGTAAAAGTAGATCTTTGAAACCTATTTTCAGAGCAAGTAAAAACAAATCTCATGCATAACAAATGAGATTGCACAAACCACCACGAATTTAAACGTGGCTTAAGGCAATGCACACGTGCAAACATTGTGTATAACTGAGTATGTATGCATATCCACTTTTATAATATTTTCTTCTTCATATCCCGAAGATAAATTCATTTGCTATTCTGCATAGTTTGAAGAACTCGAATATTAATAAAAGTGAGGGATTCAAAACAAGAATTATTCATATCTCTGTCCAAATATATATTTCTGTATTCTTATCTATGTTCTTATGAATTGTTCATATTGCAAATTTTAAAATTTTATTCGTAAGGAGATTCTCAAGTGTGGAAGATATGAAAATAATACCTTAAGGCTTGTTAAATACGGTGATTTGAAGGTTGAATATTTTGCTAAGACTTGACATCCTGTCAGAAAAGAAAATGTGTATTATATTTATGCGATATTCACAGAAATTTAAATATATATATTTAATGTCATTTAATATATATATAGTTGAATGTTACATCATTATTATCCCAATTTAAAGAAGACCTTGAGGTTTATTAAATACGACGAACTGAAAATATGATATTGGGCCCCGATTTTATATTCTGCCAAAAAACAAAAAGACTTATGTTATAAATATACATGCGACATTCATCGAAGATACAATATAGATATGTTTGATGTCGTTGAATATATATAATCGAAAACTATAGTATTTGTGTGGCAATCTAGATAACACTTGAAGGTGTATTAAATACAGCGAGCTGAATGTATCATTTTTGGTCACTTTTATATCCTGTCAAAAATAAGATTTACGTTATAAATGCTGTTGTTGCTTATTCCCCTTTGATTGAACACCAATTCAAACCAAGTCCAAGCTTCGGAGGGTAAAGACCCCTGAGCACCTGTGGGCTGAAGTCTGAATTTAGCTCATAAGAAGATGACATTCGCACACTAGCTTGCCCAACCTCTTTTTACAGGGGCCTCTTTCACACACCTCTCAGATAAAGCACAGGGTAAGGAGGAAACATACCCGAACCCGGGATGCCCAGGTCATGGGGAAGACGCGCTAACCCTAGGCCAGGACGTCTTCATCGTATAAATATACATGCGATATTCATCGAACATGCAATATATGTGTTATCATTAAATACGTATAATCGAATATTACATCATTTGTATAGAAATGTAGATAACACCTTAAATTGTATTAAATGAAGCGAATTGAATCTGTGATATTTGACCACGGTTTTATACCCAGTAAAAAGAAAAGACTTATATTATAAATATGCATGCGATATTCATTGAAAATACAATATATGTGTTAATGTCTTTGAATATCTACAATTGAATCTTACAAATTTTATAAGGCAATGCAGATTCCACCTTAAGATTTATTATAACCAACGATCTAATAGTTTGTAATTTTACCATAGCTTTATAGCCGGTTAAAAAAAATATCAGTATAAATGTACATGCTATATCCATCGAAAATTGAACATGTAAGTTTATCATTGAATATCTGTAATAAAATATTTATCTTTTGGGTGGCTTTAAAAATTTTAGCTACTTAAACATAAATATGTATGCGATATTGTATTTCAATGATGCACATCTCGAAATAATTTGATGATATATCACCAATGCACAACACAATTCCATTTGCAAATATAATCCATGATATAGATTCAATTATTCTGAATTTGTTTGTGAAGAATTTTGATCGGTCTGTTTTCACCTAAAATATTAGCTCCATTATTATCAGGTTGATATTTAGCATGAGAATTTTGACGGAATGACGAATTCAAGTAGGATAGTTCGAGTAAATTAAGGGTATACTAGACGCAACATAAATAGTTTAAAATGGACTTAATAAATTTGAATGCATTGTTAAGTTTATGCAGTTAGTTCAAGTAATATTAATAGCATACTAGATCCATCATGAGAACCGTTTTGAAATAGAGCATATAAATATATACCTTGGTCAGAGAATAATACTGCAGTTAACATTTCAATGAAGAATATGCTTCTGATGATTAAATCTCGGGTCATCAGAAATGAATACCTCAAAATATTTACAAACTTTTTTTATAAGATGATTTTTTTATTGTGGAGCATTGCTGTACTTTACTTAAAATATCTAGGGAGCATATAATTGTGAATAATTTGTCCGCAACAGAATTATATAAATGTTTGTTTGCATATTCATTTTCAAATATTATTTGTTTTAAGATTCTGTTTTTATTGCTTTTGATTTGATATTTATTGAAGACACTTAATGCATTTACAGAAAAAAATATGCGTTTAAGTAATTCCCTTTCATGTCTCTTCTCTTTGTTTAAAATTCAGCATAAAATTTTTATCCTTCGATGCATTTTTTGTATCAAAGTTTTTATGCACCTTAGCGTCTATGATTGCTATATCCTAAGTAATAATTTTTCCGTATACTTCACATCTTTCGAAAATATTTTAAATCAAGCAAAAATTGTATTTATCAAACTCCGATGAAATATTTTCATGCATGGGCGGCCGTCATGATTAAATACAGAATGGTTATAATTAAACTTCCCCTATAAACAGCATCCTACAATACAAACGGACGAACGGATTGTAGAGAAATTTGGTATATGGTTTGGTATTCGATATATATTCCGAGATGCACTCACGAAACTTTGAAAAAGAAAAAATGTTTCAAAATGTCCACTAGAGGGCGCATTTTCCGGAAAAACATTAAACACAATAAACGCCTAAAAATGGATTACAGAAACAATATTAACAATCCTGAAAAATAAGTTAGGAGTACTAAAATGTAAAACCAGGAAAAGCTGTCAGTTCTAGGAAGAAAAAGTCGAGTTTTGTATGCTTGCGAAGAAGAGGACGCTTGATGCAAAAAAGGTTAGGATATGACACGTTTGCTGTCATTGTCATATTTTCTGTCGATGTTTCCGACTGTAATGATGTCTGTATCTTGTTGTGATGTTAACACTTCATGTGCGAAGCATCACAACTGATTAATTACGATCTGCAATTGAACACACTGTCCATAGATTTGAAATTTTGCAGGTGAATGAAGGTGGTCACATGGAGTACCTTTCCCTATATCGTCCTGGACACGATTAACAACTGCTCCTTTTGTGCAATTGCTCCTCTTGTGTTTCTGCAAACTGAACTGTTTTTCTCAAACAGCGTACTGTTATTTTTTTTCTTACCTTTACTTAATGTGCTTCGAAGACAAGGTGATCAGAAGCTAGTTAATAAATGTTAATATTATTTCTGTATTCCGCTTTGGTCGTTTATTGTGTTAAATTAATGTTTTTCCGGAAAAAACGTCCTCTTGTGTACTTTTTGGAACTTTTTTTTAATTCGAATTTCCATGAACGCATCTCGTTTATAATCTACATACCAAATTTCGTTGCAATCCGTTCACCCGTTTGCGTTATATGAGGCTGTTTATAGAGGAAGTTCAATTATAACCAACCTGCATATCTATAATAGATTTATTATGAATTCATTTAATTAACTGGAATAGTATCTTCTGAACTATTTTATGTCCTAACTAATCATCGTATTTGCTTATTATTAAGCACGTACCATCGGAGAGCAATAGTTCGAAACAACGAATTAACATGCAATTTTTGGCGATTGATATCTGATAGGCGATTAGTACACAATTACCATGAACTGAATGCGTATTTGGGACTGCCGTTTCATGCCAATTGAAACCAGAATTTGGCACAGAATTTGCAATCGCAATTATAAGATCACGTACCGGAATTCGTGTACTAAAATCCCTGTGCTTTTTGAATTATCATGTTAACATCTTTCGAAAAGTACTGACAGACAGACTGCCAATTCTTCATCGGATATCATTCTAAATTTGACAGATACCTACGTTAAATGTGAAATATATTTATAAAATTCTATCTATCTGACTCTACTCGCTTTGTCGTTATTCTATTTAAGCGACTCTATTCGCTTTATTGAATATATACTGACACAATAACATCTATTCGAATATGCATTATTGTGTTAACATATATTCGAATAAAAAAACAGACATATTTTCTTAGAATTAATCCTTTAAAATTTGATAGAAATCGACAAATTTGATGTGAAAAAACTATATACCAAATTTCACGCTTCTCCATGAAAGCGTTTTTATGCTATAAATTTCAGAAGCAGACAAACAGATGAGCAGGCAGAAAGATAAATTCCGAAAATGTGTTTTTTAGTCTGAAACTCGCTGATTCATCAAAATTTTGGATGAGAATTTTTGAAATTTACAATAGTTTCTCTTGTTATACTAAAAAGTACAAAAAATAAAATCATTTAATGCTTTTAATGAAACATTAATTGTAATTAAAATGCAATTTCAATGAATTTTTAAGGAATCTTCTTCATTATATGGCAAAGTTTAATTACATATATTTCATTCTGAATATACATAATCAGTTAATTTTTCAAGTAGCAGTTACACTCCTGCTCTAATGTATTTTCAAATATTTCATTTCCTGATCTAGATGCGAAAATGTAAAATTTATTTCGGTTAATTCATTTTCTATTAAACTACACAAATCACATCCCTTTCTCGATACAAGCGAAAAGTTAATCATCAGCTACTGTAAAATTTATAGCGGCACATTCGAATAGTTCGGCGTAACAAATAGGATTTGACCTCGTAGATAACGATTGTAATCACGATTATCAATTTCGCGGCACCTGCAACTTAAACCATTCCTCCTGGTTGGAACTAATCGCTCGTTTGTTACACCTTACAAACACCCTCCGATTTGGATTTCGGTTCCCGTCGTTGAAATGAGTCCCTTGGAAGCTATAATACTGCTATCTCACAGACAGATCTCCTTCTGCTATTGGTGAATGGCATTTTCAGAGCAGCTGTGTCGACCAATGGGATTGCGAGACTTAGTAGTCATCAGAAGGATCAGATCAACGTGATAGAGATTAATTAAGGATAGGGAAGAACAGCAGAAGTGTTTATTTAAATAGAAATAAGGTGTAAAAATAAGGTAACCTGTTTAGAATATAAACTATCCTTCGAAAGAGTGAAGGATTAAATGGAGATCTGAGAGAAAAGATGAATGCATATTATGCATAAAGCGAATTAAACACATTAAATGGCTTCGGTTGTTTTACGTTATGAATTGCTTTATTTTCAATTCAGTTTCAGTATTATAAATTAAAGTGCATCGATTATAAAAGACATCAATGTCAATGGGATAAATTTATGATTCAATGATTTTTTCGATTTGCAATCTCTCTCTCTATATATATATATGTGTGTGTGTGTGTGTGTGTGTGTGTGTGTGTGTGTGAACAACATCCGGTTCCCAAGGTTCCAGATTCGAAACCTAATTCCACCTAAAATCATCGTCTAAGAAGGTCTGGTCCACGTTAAATCCGCCAGGACCAAATGCCTTCTTGTGGTTGTGGTGTGGAAGTATGGAGAAGGAAGCCGACTCAAGTGTCATGATCATCATCTTACCGCGGTTGAAAATTACAGGGTCAATCCCGAAATAGCTCTGGTTTTGCTTTAAAATGGGATGTTAATATAACTACACTAATTACACCTAATCACTTATAAAAAAGCTGTTATTTTCATCTGTTTATATTTTTTTAAATGATTTTCAACGGAATTATTTTCATTATATAGCATGTTTAAATCGTAATACATTTATCCAATCTTCGTTCTGTCTTCGATTTATAGCCTTATTAAAAATTATCTTAATTAAAACATTGAGAAATATGATAATTCCATACAAAACTTAGGTAAAACTTACAATATCTAAGGACTTTAAACGAATTAGCAGCCAAAATTGGATGTTTCATTTTAATAGATAATGTAGAAAAAGACGCCAAATGTTTAATAGCGATAAAACAGATTACAATTAGGGATTGCAATATCGGACCAAAAGTTCAATACCGGTATTCGGTATTTTTTTAGATTTTAATACAGGGATACCGGTAATAGAAATTTTAGAAAAAGAAAGAAAACACAGCCGTTTCTTTGTTTTATTTGCCAGTTTTATTAGAGGGTGTAAATATCACAAAAAATAATTTTTAACTTATAAATTATAACCGTATATAAATATTCACAAAAAAGTAAAGGAACATCTTATTTATTTAAATCACAAAAAAGTGTAAATTCACTATTCAGTCTATGGTACTATTACAAATTTTTGAAGTGTGATCTTAAAAAACACAATGCATCGATTACACTATCATTAAGCCTGGAACGTAATTTTGTGCAAAAATTACCAGCTGTCGAAAACGATCTTTCGCCATCTATGTTAGTTGGTGGTACTGTCAGCAATGCGCGATATTCTTTTTCCAAGTATTTACCTCTAAATCCCTCATCTTCAAATGAATCGATTTCTCGTTGGATGGTTTTGGGTATAGCTGATTTCTGTACTGTATTTTAGTTTGTCGAATATTTTTTTATTTTTTGCTAATTCTAATTTTTGTTCAAGAGACAATTCCTTTTCACTATCGACATTATTGTCATCATAATCTTCGATAACTGTACAAAATTCTTCTGAATGTGGATAGGTTTGTGGGTAAACAATTTTAAGAAAATTTATTATAAAATTGATCTGATTTGAATTGGTTAGTCTCTTTTCTTCTTTCTCATTTTAATTTAAAAAATTATTATAATTATGTAAATTCCGTAAGACATTTTCAATTTCGGTATACCTTTCATCTGTGCGATTTTTCAATGAAATATATAATTCTTCAGATAATGATGTGTGCTGTTCTTTCAGTGACTGCAACATGAAATCCATTGTTGCATTAGCTGTTAATAAATTTGAATCTCTACGACATAATGCCGCAACAGCCAGTTTTACTGGAAGTAGAGCTGATACAGTTCTGGATATTGAGACGAATTCACTATCTGAAAAATTAATTTGCAGGTTTCAACCACATTTCGACGATTCCATCTCATTAAGGAGTGAAACGAGGAACGGTAACTGCATTTCCGATATTCACCTTTGACCTTGGATTTCCACGATTACATACATAACCCCCCGGGGGAAGCATCTCATCCTCGAAATGAGGATGAGATGCTTCTGGCATGGTGGTTGGATCTCGCCACCCTGGAGGGTACACTAATGGGTGGAGGCTCTGACTCCTCCCATTGATGACGGGACGTACTTCCGTCGGGGAGGGCTGTACTGTGGCCGGTGACGGCCATTAGGACTCAACCACAGTTTCCGCCAATGTTGCTGTTGCGGCGGTCCGGTCATTCAGTTTTTATGGTTTAAATCCGTGTGCCTTCGTGGCGGGTCAGAAAGCTAGATGGCTGACTTCCCTCATTACATACATTTTAGTTTAATTTTTTTTTTCACGTGTACGTGAGTGTTGTTTCTGACAGCATTTTATTTAAACTCAATATTTAGTATTGATATGTATAGCCAAAAGTGATAAAAAAAGCTTCCAGGACTGGTTGGAAGAAAATTTTACATACATACAAATTTTACATCATTAAATATTGTGACCAAGAAGCAGAAAACGGAGAATTAAAATATTCCTGAAAAAACTTAATAATATATAAAAAAAGATCATTATTATTTTATAAAAATTAATTACCAAATTTTAAGAACAGGAATTTTTTATTTATTCTCCGTAATGTAATGTTTATGTCCCTTATATCAAATACAAATTGCTGTGAAATATTTTTTAATGCATTAGTACCTTTTCCCTTCTGTATTACTAATCATCTGTAATGTTTACGCCTCATAAAACCGCGTGTCTTCATTGTTAAATGTAAACATCTCCTTCTTTCATCTTTCTTCTCACCCCTATTTTGTCGAATTAAACCCATCCTAACGCATGCGCAAAAGCGCGGAAGGTTTTACAATCCGTTGTCAAACAGTATTTTATCACTTCTCTTGATTGTACGATGCAACTTTGTATTTACAGTTCAATTAATTTCGTCCGTTAGGGAGATGTATAAACAAAAATATATACTACTTTGCTATGTAGGTGATACCTGAACATATAGTGGAGACAATTTAAAAAATTCCCAATAAATACCGAAAAAACAGCATTTAAACTTGTGAATACCGGTATTACAAAATTGTACAAATGGCTCAAAATACCGGTATTTGGTATCCTGGTATACCGGTATTGTAATCCCTAATTACAATGCATGCAAATCAGAAAATTTATTTTTAACGCATACAAGACAAACTGCGCCAAGAAGCTACTTTTTTTCTTTTGTAGCAAACTCGAAGTCATCCCGAATGGAAACTCTACTGTCTATTCAGATTCTAAATTTCCCGTTATGTTTTCCTTTTCCCTTTCCATACAATGCACTATTCGTTGACACGCCAAATTGAAACTGGATTTTTCACTGCCAAAAATGTTTCAAAGAAGGGACAGTATCTGCTACTAGCATGTTGGAGAAGCTAAATATTCATCCTTTGGGATTAATGTATCAGGCAAAGAAACGACTCTCAAAGTGCTAAGAAAGTCCAAATGCCCATGTGTACTGACAACTTCTTAGAGTTAGCCCTTCCATGTTCTCTTTCTGAAAGATTTAAAATATAAGAAGTTCCGAACACTGTACATGCATAAACGAGAAATGGTAGAATATTTTTATCAAAGAGAGAAGTAAATGTTTGAACGACGAAATTTGTTATTTTTCTGGAAAAAAGCTCCTTTCCCTTAAGAGATTCTTGATGATAAATCACTCCTCTGGGTAAAATCTTTTAGAATGAATAAAGTTTTTATTTCGAGATTCTTATAGACGGAGAGGGCAACGTCTGAAAAGGATATATAATTTTTTTCTACCAATAGCTACAGTTTTTCCTGGTTCTCATACATCCTAAGGAAAAGACAAATGACAATATTATGCAGTGTAGTTTATTCACAGAGTACAGTTTCTGCACTGGCTTCCCAGACATAATAGTTTGTTGCAGAAATAGATTGAATTCGTTTTAATATTTTCAATGCAATGAAATTCCTTGGACAGTATTTGCAAGACTTAAGATATACATAAATTAATTTAAAATAATGTCACGAACTCTAAGAAATATAAGGAAATTAATTGTTGAAAGAAATTATTCCTTATAAAGAATCTTTTATACAAAATATTTGAAGAAATATAAATATATATTTACTCAGTTATAAAATAAGCTATTTGTAATAATAAGGGCGAATATGTGTCTGTGTATGTATCTGTTGCGGACATACAAAACTAATCTTTAGACATAGAGCTACAAAACACAATAGTTTTTTGCAAAAATAGAGATAATTCATTTTGATCTTTCAGTATAATGAAGTTTCTTGGACAGTATTTGTAAGACTGAAATGTATATAAATTAATTGAAAATAATGTCACAAATTCTAAGAAATATAATGAAATTAATTATTGAAGGAAAGGGTTCTTTATAAAAAGTCTTTTATACGCATGTCGAAGAAACATAAATATATATATTTCCCTTTATCATGTAAGGTTTTATTAATAATAAGATCGGATATGTGTCTATGTATGTGTCTCTTGGCTGTCTACAAAACATATCGTTAGACACAAACCTACAAAATTTAGCTCTGATATATTTTAAAGGGTGATAAACTCCATTTCAAGGCGACATTTTGAAATTTTAATTAGAATTTCAATTAATTATAGTTAAATTTTATTGCAATAAATAATTTTATCTATATAGAAATTAATATTAAATTTGGCTGTTCTCTTCAAATCGAAAATATTGAAGAAAACGTAAAACATAATCTTTGCATCAGCTTATCTTTTAAAATTCAAATCTTTTTAACGATTATAATTTAGTTGCTTACCAATTTTATTCTTGTTTTACTAAATTTTCAAATATATTTCCTTGCACAATTTACATCAATACTTTTTATTTTTGTAATAAAATTCGATTAAATTTTCTATGCGCAAATGAATCTATAATTACGTGCCTTTTTCTCATTGCTGAAAACTAATAATATATCTAATATGCTAATATAGATACATATCTATAGCTAATAATACGTTAATATATTCAAATGGATTTTAGTTTCAACTTCTATTTCATCGTGAAATCTCTAAATGAAATTTTCTAAGATGATAAGAATATTAGGAAATTTATCCTGAAACTCAAAAATTAAAGTCGCTAATATTTTTTTTACCCCTTTATAATAGCATATTGCTAAGTGTAAAATGCACCGTACCATTTTATTGTCGAAATTAAGTTTACATCGTTAGGACAATCCATCCAGCGGGTACACGGCTTGAAGTTCAGTAAACTCAATAACAAATAGCAATGCTGGGTTCCATGAGACAATAACCAAACTTTGCTTTATTCCACGAGACAATGTTTGGGTTATAATGAAATGCATTCAAAACATTCATAAGACAGCAGCAGCAGAAATTAATAGCACACACGCAAAAGTACATCGTAGTTAAAGCACAGCAACAAAGTAAAACATTCAAAGCATTGTAAGAAAGTGAGCTCCAAAATCACTTAATCTGTATTTGTTTTAACCTCTTGCTTTATGCATGTTTCTGACATGTTACGGAAAATCTAGAAATGTCTCCAAAACTCAGCTGCTAATAGATATCAGCATAATTCTTATATTTTTTAGAACCTTTTATTATTGACCAAAGTAAACTGACGAAAAAATGTAGCATATTATTTGAAATGAAAAATATTACTCATATCATATTCTTTTTTATTTTCATAACAGCATAATTTTAATTCAAAATGTAAAATTAATTTATCATGCTAATTAAGATACATAAATTTACATTTGAATTCATAGAATAAACATGTGTATATACATATTAAAATTTGTAATAAAATTTATAATCAATGTTTAACAATGATTTTTTTTCTAAATTTTAATTGGTAGTGAAATTAAATGCAGCAAATAGTTGAGTGGAAAAGTGCATTAATCTCAGCAAAATATTTAAATCGCAGAAAAACCGTAAAATTTAACTACGCAATTTTTTTTAATTAAGATTCAGTTCATTGTTTCGAAACTATGATATTTATTGAAAGAACTTCTTTCTTCCCGATAAATAATACTCGAGTATTAAATTGTGAATTTTAGTAACTTAGTTTTAAAGTGGAAATATAGAACAAGAAATGAATTAATATAATATGGGATACATTTGAATTTTAATAAGAATAGAAATAAATTTTCTTCTAGAAAATCTAGATATCCGCAGGCAATTTCAAATTCAATAAGTAAAATTCTGAATCATTTTTGTTCGTTATACTTAGCACTGGAGCAAGAGTTAATTTGATTCCATTTTGCATGCACCGATGAATTTTCCTCGTTACTAACTAGTAAGTTATAATTAGCTTAAGAAATTGCAATCCGTTAAATCTGATCCATTTCTATCTAATTAGTTGAAGGTGTGGTTAATCTTCCCTGATAGTTATCTGGGAGAAAGTTCTGTCACATTTTCAGCTCCAAATATTCATCGAGATAATTTTAATTTTAAATCAATCTTCAACATCTATCTCTAGCATGCATAGAAATGGCATTTATTTCATTATATTTACATTTGAATTTCTTTAAATCTATACCTTTATAGAAATATCTAATTTGAAAAATTTGGGATACCCCTGTTTTTAGAAATATTTGAAGGATATATATACATACATTTGGGGGTTGACAATTATATTCAGTAATTAAATTTATTTTTAAAAAATCAAGATTATTAAATATAAATAATGATCACAATTAAAAATGTTAATTTTAATTTACAAAAAAATATATTCCATATACATATATATATATAAAGTGTCTATATTAATGATATAATCAAAATTGGAATGATCTAATTTGTAGCATACACGGGTATGTGATTTACTGGAAACTAAAGCATATTAGAAAGCATAAATAAATTAAAAACAAATTAGACTGAATATTCATAATTTTTCATTCTAGTTTAATGACGTTGTAACGCCGTTATTGCTTAGTTAATAAAAATATAGATTAGTATAATATTAAGTAAATTATTAATTATTAAATTAAGTAAATTAATATTATATTAAGTAAATTACTGTTATATTAAGTGAATTACTATTATATTAAGCTTATTATTATTATATTAAATTACTGATTATATTTATGTTAAGTTGTTAGTTTAAAAATCATGGCCATTAAATTAAATTAACGATTACAATTAAAAAGGCTAATTTTAATTTGCAAACATATATATTGCATATATATAATTTTGTAACAAATTATCTAATATATTGTATACATTGTCACTTGATTCATTGGAACTTAAAGCATAAATAAACTAATAATCAATTAGATTGAATATTTATAATTTTTCATTCTAATTTAATAATTTAATGCTGTAATTATTTACTAAATAATAAACGTAGGTAGTTTCTTGAAAGATATCTTTTCTGTTAATAATGCGTTTTTCATTTTTTTTTTTTTTTTTTTTTTGCTGCTGTGATTTTAGTTGTTTTGTCATCATACTACTGCTTTTTTTTATCTGAAAACATGACTTCTAGCATTTAGAGTCATTGTCTGCAATAGGGACAATAATTAAAATAAAAGCAAAATTGAATGCTGCATTTGCTATATCTAGACAATTGGGCAGGAAAGATAGCTACACCACTCAACTCATCTAGCACGACAGTGCATACTTAAATATTTGTGAGGAATAAAATGCGTTGTATGAAAAGTATATAAAGTAATAATATAATGATTTAAAAGATTTATATAAGTTAGTTATAAAGTAATAGATTCGAAAGTATTAAAGCCTTAAAAAATGTGAAAGATCAAATTTCTGAATAAATTTATAACACCAAAAGATCAAGTAATAAATTGATAAACTTATAAAAACAATTTCAACAGCATTTAAGCATTTCTAAAGTAAAACTTCCAAACAAAGTATCTACAAACCGGAATTCGGTTTATGCTAGGACGCTCCCATTATTTTTCTGATAGAAACAGAATTCTATCTATCAAGAATCTATCTCCCAACAGAATTCCATCCATCTACAAAATTCTATCTATCAAGAATCTATCTCCCAACATAATTCCATCCATCTACAAAATTCTATCTATCTAATTCTATCATTCTACAGAATTCTATTAATCTAATTCTACTTTACAGAATTCTATCGTCTTATCTATCTATCTATCTTACAGAATTCTATCTGTATAATATATCTGTCTGATTCTATCTGACAGAATCCTATCTGTCTAATCTATCTATTTAATCTTATCTGACAGAATTCTATCTGTCAAATCTATCTATTTAATTCTATCTTACAGAATTCTATCTGTCTAATCTATCTATCTATCT
>JAPMOR010082554.1:0-45210 GCA_026543865.1 Argiope aurantia | reverse complement strand
GCCGGGGTTCATTTGGATAGTGGAAGTGATATGGTGTGTAGAACGCTCAATCAGCAGACGGTAGTAGAAAATAAAACAACGACGTTTATTTACACGAAGACACACAGGACAGCACAAAGCGACAACTATATACAGCACAGAAGACGATTATCTTCACCCGAGACGTGTAGCAAACAACAGCATACAACCAGAATCTACTGCAGACAGTAGCGCACAGCTCAGTTCAGCACTAGCTTGACTCAGTCACTTCCGACTATTCCGTCTTCTACTTCTCCGACTCGGATTACTGACTTTGCTCCGTCGATTCCGCTTACTCTTCTTCGACCACTCCGTCCATTCTGACTACTGGCTTGGACTACTCTGTCGTCTCCTTTGGCAGCGGCGGCCGCTTCCTTTTATAGGTTTCAGGAGGCGGGGTTAGAAGCCTCTCAACCAATCAGGAATGTTCGAGGCGTATCTCGGTTCCTACTGGACGGATCGGGAAAATTCTCGAAGTTTCGGGTATTATCTATTTTGGCGCCAAAGTCACCAAATTCGTCGCCAAGTCGCCAATTGGTCGCCAAGTTTGTCGCCAAGCTCTGGGACCTCCGACGCGCACCTAGACTTCGTTCCATTCAGATTACTGTAAAACTTTCTTTCTGTTGATGGAACAAACTATGCTGGGAAGCCGAATAGCAGGTTTGTAACAATATATATATGTGTGTGTGTGTGTGTGTGTGTTGCGTGTGTGTAAATATAATTCTGAAAATGCGTGATCAAAAAGAAGAAATTTTCGAAATTTTAATTTCGCTTTATTAAGTAAATAAGAGAACTTTTTAGAATAAAGTAAATACTAAGTAATTTAAGATTAAAATCAAGAAATTAATAAGGATTTAAGCTAATAGATATCATTATTTCATGTATTTTGCTCACAGCATTTTAGAATTTTCAAGCTCATATTTTGACAGCAATACACACACACACACAAAATGAATGTCATTTAATGCAATTCGTTGAAAATTTGAATATGCACACATTTTTCATTTGAATATCAAATTTTGTTAGTCTGTTTTATTACTTATAATCCAAAATAAAATGAGACATATGGTACTGTATAAATCACATACTTTTAGAAAATGGCAGTCTGAAACTTCGAATTTTTTTTTAAAAATATTGAGGTGGAATTGCTTGGAGATAAAAATTTTTTTATATGATTTGTATCAGTAAAAATGAATAAAAATCGTTATACCCTACTATTTAGCCCATATTGAACAATGACTGCAGTATAATTGGCCAAAGTAATCAAATAAACTCTTTATGCCCAATAGTTCCTATCAATATATGATGGCAGAAAGAAAATAACTTACTTTAGATTATGTAATATAAATGTTAATGTGTCATGTGCAACAAATTCAAAGAATGAGATTGAAAGAATATTTAAAATATATTAAAATTTGTTTAAATAGTTAGACCGCTCATTCTTTATAATATAGAATCATTCGAATTCAATGCTTTGTAAACTATATTGTAAGTATTAGGATGAAAGATCTCAGAAACATGTTACATCTAAGACTTTAAAATAAATTATCAGACCAAGTTTGAGAAGACAAAAAAAATGAAACATTTGCTTTTCACTATCAAAAAATTGGAACAAAACATGCAGGAAAAGATTTCAGATTCTAGAATGTAAAAAGAAAAATAATTTTCTTTAGATTGGCTTTCGGTGCAGAAATTATGCTGAGACATTTTTATCGACTCCGAAAAATCCGATGCATTTTTTTTATATTTCTTTTTACGAAAGCCTTTTTTTTAAATGCAGAAGATTGAAGAAGACTCGCTCCAAAAACACAGGGAAATGAAAAATCCAGACTGGGATTTTTTATGCATCGTATAATAAATTTTTAAAGAACTTTTATTCCTCAAGATGTCTATGGTTCGAATATCCCTGTGCCCTTTAAGATTAAATCTTTTATTTCTTTTTTAAATAGTTTTGTTCCTACGATTTTCTATGCCGTTATTCGGCAAAATCGGCAATTTTATTACTCATTTTTTATCATGGAATTTTTATCTATTGCAGTTTTAATCATCAGATATCCTGATCCTGATAATCTAAGTTCAGAAAGTAGTTGGAACAGATTGAATATTATATAGTTAAATTGAATATGATATAATGTTTCTTGAAAATAATTTAAAAATTCCTCAAGAATAACTGTATTTGTATACAGTTAACTGTCTGTAAAATAACAAGAATAACTGTATTTGAGCATATTCGTGCAGAATTAGATGTATTCTAATACTGCAAGAAAGTAATGAGTAAAATATATTTAAAATCTATCATATACGTATGTAGTTTTTCAAAGACATGTGAAAAGGAAAGTTATTTTTGAAAAACAGTATAAATGTAAGTTTCAAATCATGCAAATTTCAGAACTCAAGAAAATCACTGACAGAATAAGAATCCTAGATTGAGTCTTTGGAGAAACGATTCCGAACAATATCTTAATATTTTTCCAAAACTCATATTAGATCAAATATTTGGTTTATAACCAAACTTGAGACTAAAAGTTGATCAAACAGAGAATGAGTACCCAAACTTCATATCGAAAAAAATATTTTACTCTTTAAATTATAACAGCTCAATAATGTGGTAATTTCAGTTTATACCAAAGTGCAATTGCTCAATAAATCTCCTGTACTTTGGAACAGATTTCCAACTATCGGAGATAATGGTAGAATGTCAAACGAAGATTATTCACTGGATTTTATTAGAGTTGCATAATTTATTATATTGATAATCTGATTATGTTTCCTTTTAGCAAATGATCGTCTTGCCTTCAAATGGAAACAGTTTGTTATGATATAAATTCTCAGTTTTTTTATTCTTAAGATTACAAAAGGACGATGGGTTTAGCAGGAAGTATTGATACTGGTTCCGAATATCATCAGGAATAAGAATTCGATTTTTTTCAAAGTATCTCTCTTGATACTTTGAAACTCTTGAATTTCATGACTCTTGACGAAATTCTTGGATTTCGTTCTATAATATCCTGGATTCGCCAATGACAGCACTTTCCACAGTAGATCTCTCTTAAAAGATATAGATAGAATTCTGCACTCACACGACAGATTCTAGGTGTGATATTGAAAAGAATAAAACTCACTGAAAAATGAAATGCACAAAGTTTTGAAAATTTCAATCACAGAATTATAATAAAAAAAAGATTGACAACATTCAAGAAGTAAAACAGCTTATAAGAGATTGTTAGTTTATGGAAATCCATATGAAGGAAATTTAGAAGCCTTTCGTATCAAGCCAGAAATGCAATTCCATTATATTAAGGATGAAACTGAATGCAAAGTTGCTTCCAAAAATATTTAACTAGATTACACCCAGATGCCCAATGCGTAAATGATAATTTGTAGACAAGAAATAATTCTATAAAACTAATGAACGAAAAGATAAATGGTTGCATAATCAAAGAAAAAGATAAAATTTATTATTTCCTGGTGAATTTATGATTCAATCCTTTATTTCCTGTTGAATTTATGATTCAAAGAATAAAGAAAACATCTTGAGTATTAATTTTTCATTAACATTAAATTATCCTTCTTTTACTTACTTCTGTTTTATTTAATGCAGATATAATCAACATTTACAAAGAAAAACTGTGCATAATTGAAGGAAAACAATGGTATTTTCGGTTTAGAATAGCAAACAACACATGAAAAATTTTATATAATTATTTTGAGCATAATGAATAGATATTTTGATTTTTAATTTTTCATCAACTTTAAATTGCCTTTGTTTTATTCACTAGTGTGTTATTTAATAAATATCTAATCAAAAATTGCAGTAAAAATTGAAAAAAATACGAAAATATTTTCGGTTTACAATAGGAAACAATGCATGAAAGATGTAATATAACCATGTACAACATATAAATTGTTTATAGCGTAATGACAAAAATCATGAATTTTAATTTTTCATGAACATTAAAATGTTCTTATTTTATTCACCGGTAATAAAGATATAATTAAGATTTGTAAAAACCTGTGCATCATTGAACGAAAATGAGAATATTTTCGGTATAAAATAGCAAACAACACATGGAAAATTCTTTATACCAGAAAAAAATTATCCCAGACCTATGTAATTATTGTTTAAACTTATTACTTACAAATAAATTTATTTATTATAAAAATCTAGTTATTCATTTTGTTCTCGCATTAATACAAACGTCGTTTATTTCGTCAAATCAGACATGCTAACAAGATAGTCAAACCATTATTTAGAAACGGATAACCAATTGCTTGATAGCATTTTAATATCAAACCGAATTTCAAACAGCTAAAATCTAATAAGTAATTAAAAGCGGGCATGTCAATCATGTACCACTCACCGATTTCTGCTGACTCGGATTTCTTCAGAGCAGCTCTTAAACCGAGTGAAACCAGCCTTCCATGTGAATTCAATTCGGAGATCTTTAGAACCCAATTCGCATAATCGCTGCAGAAAATTTATGACCAAGGACTAAGATTACTAATTACCATAAAGGCGAGGACCGACCAGAATCGGTAACTTAGTCAGCGAGGCAGGCACCTAATTATACTCAAAACAGGCCGAGGGAAAGTTCTACTAGAAGTTGGAAAATATGGTCTTCCGACTGATATGCCATGCTAATGAGTTCCTGCGAAACTGCGTATCTTATTAAAAAGGAAGAAGACTCTCTCCTTTCTTTTCACTTTAACACAAAAGGGGCATTTTTAAAGACAAACATTGAAGGAAGGCAGTGGGATAAAGAAGCGGATAAATTTATAAAAGTTGTGAGAAAACGCTTTTAATTCTTTTGCTCGCCTTGAATTTTAGATTTCAATGCAAATTATTTCTCGCATACGAAGGCAGATGAAGAGGGCGAGTGATTTTTCTTTATTTGAAAGCGTTTGAAAGGATTAATTAACTTCTGGTATTTTAATTTAAGTATGACGTCCTATGATTTAGATGAGATTTCTAAATTATTGATTGAGAGGTACGTTATTAATGAACAATATCCCATAAACATAGTGCCTGTTGAATGAGGACGAGGTTGAACAAAATTATTCATATAGAAACGTATAGCAGCAGAAAGAAATTCCATCTAAAAGACGAAGAAAATTTACATATTATACATGCAATTAGGTGTCTTATAAGTTCCTTTCGCAGCGATTTTAACTAGTGATTATTTATCATACAAGCTTATCAATTATCCTTCTATGGCGCTGCTGTCAGTTGTTCCACAGCTCTTTTAAATTGCGTATCGTTAGTAACACGGTTTCTTTTAAAACTTCTTAACTGATCAATATGGATAGCCAAAGAAAACGTTTGAACCATATTCTATTTTGTATGCTTCAATGCTTTACAAAAGACCCGTGAGATGTTACGGATAATACGATCTTCCACAATTGGCTTAAAATATTTAGATCTGGCTGCTTTGGCATGAAAACTGAAGAAGATCGCATTGGTATTTCAGTAACAACGAATACTGACCTTAACAATGCCACATTCACTGAAAATTCACGATATACTATGCACCAGATAGTGAATTTTCAACAGTATATCATAGTAACAGTATATAATCACTTGATCAGAGCAGGATCTTTTGATATGAAGTTTGAGTTCCTCGTCTATTGTCATAAGCTGGGCATTTGGACAATGTCTCTACGTATGATTCACTTCAACAGCAACATGACAGTTGCTCTATTTTAAAGAGGCTTGTCAGTGGAGACGAGACATTCATCTTGTGGAAAAAAATGCGAGTGAAAAGCAGACTTGGTCTAAGGACTGTAGACTTTTAAATATTACGAAGAATGAGCCTGACCCGTAGAAAGTATTGTCTATTTGGCGTGACTAGAAAGGCACTCTCTACTAAGAGCCCCTTTCTCAAGATGAAGCTATTAATTTCGTCAAATACTGCAGTCACCTTCATAAATTGAAAGTAAAAAAATAACCAAATTAGTGAACAGACGGAACATCATTTTCATCATGGCAATGCTTTGGCATGGCCTCTTGGTGCTTTTCCTATGAGAAAAAAAGAACTATTGCAGTTGAGACGTATTGACTGAGAGGTATTCTCTAAATTTTTCTCCATTTGACTATTACTTGTTCTTATTATGAAAAATTTTTTCATGTTGGCAAATTACAATTCAACAGCGAAGTAAAAACGCGCACCACAAGGAATATTTTCAAGTAAGCTCCAACAATTTTGTATGAAGAAATAATGACGATTCCTGATATATGAACGAATGAGCTGAGCAAAACTGCTCGTATACAACGCAATAATTCAAGCTTAAAGCATCAAGTATTCTTTTTTTTTATTAAAAAAAGAAAGAAATTTATTGGACACCATAATATATACTTTTCACAGAGAGAAAAAAGAATGTGATGGGGTGTTATTATCTTCCAAGCACGATGCGAATTTCTGTAGGATTCAAATTCGAAAGAAAAATATAAACCTGCTTAATTTTTTAATGCACATATCCTACACTTTTCTGCTAAAGCTTATCTTATTTTTAGATTCCTATTATAGATAAAACTTCGAGAATGATGTATGCACAATGAACGTATTTTCACCCTCTGATTTTGACCACAATTTGGTCAACATTAAGGCTCTGCAAATTTGTGCGAGCACTGTTTTATATGGCTTGTTATTATTATGCTCCATTTGCATGAATATACAAAAATTCAGGCAATTTACACTCTATAAACCCTATTCGTTTATCTGGATAAGTAATGTCTATGCAGCCTTTCATTGGACACAATTAACCAGTTATTAGTATATTCTAAATATAGTTAATTCTGAAGTGTTTAAGTATTAAATTAAACAGGAAAAATTTCCACTCACTAAACTGCAAACAAAAAGTACAGAAATATGATTTCATGTTGAAGTGTGAGTACGATGTAATGCAATTCTTTAAAAAGGCAAGGATTGGAAGAATGGCAATTTCAATTACGAAATTTTAATTAAAGCACTGTAAAGAAAAACTGAGCAATTTTTAAACAACAGAAATATGCAATGCTTATTTAAAAATAAATACTATAAAATCAAAAGCAATTTTATGACACGCGAAGCTAAATATAGTATATTTATTCTTCTAGAGTTGCCAAATCAAAAATTGCTTTTCTAATTTTTTAAGCAGAAATATGTTTCATAAACATTAAGGAAAATAATGTTTGTTAATCAATAAAACATAATACAATTGAGTGTGAAAATAAAAACCCTCGAAATTTTAAAAATTCATTAAATGGGCAAGTTTTTAAAATGTATAGCAAAATGATTTTGATTCATCTTAGAAAGTATTGACTTAATGAATACGGTTGCGCATATAAACTATTTAAGTACATACAAAAATTTGGGTAAATTTATTAGGTAAAATCATCATAAAAACTTATAAGTAAAATAATTCTTAACATTTATTTATTACCTATCAATGATAAAACTTTTCTTCGTTTCTATCATGGGATAGCAATTTTTCTTGTTGTATAAACTTTATATATTCTTCTCCGATAACCTCTGACAGATAATTAAAACTTTATAGTGCGGGTGTTGTGATTTTCTAAGGAACTGCCCGGTTTGAAATATACTATTTTTAATCTACACAAACACAGCTACACTACAAAATTCACAAACACTTATCACAACAGACACACATAGAAAGTTAGAGAACGGTATGGTGGAGGGATTCCACGGCTTCCAGCCGAAAGCATTCGGCGTTAGCGCAAGGGTTACGCATTTGGGAAAAGTCGATCTCAGGATGCAGGACTTCCGTTTAACTGCTTGTCTTCTGTAAAATGCCACAAGGGGGCGCTATCTGCTCAAGAGGAAACAGAGGTGCTACAACTTAATATAACGTACATTATATCACTTTGCTAAAAAACTGCAATAAGGAAACTTATAATTCGAAACAAAATGATATCAAGTCTCAAACACTAAAGAATGGATGCCAAGATTCTAGTTAATGCAGCTTATAAATAGATGGTTGAAAGCAATGAATAAATTTATTAGGTTAAACGTTTTTATTGCATACGTAGAGCCAATTAAGTATACTAGCTTTAAATACCATTATAATTAATATAATTATAATAGCTAGATGACTGATTTTACTAACTTTAAGAATTATCTTCAGAGCGGCAGAGTATTGACAGGATATGGATTGCATCTGGTAATCAACTATCTCATAATCTGAAGACAGCATAACTAGAAAAATGGTATACTGTTCTCCTAGAAGCAGCAAAATTTTACTTCGAGTAGGAGTATAAATGAAAATGATTCAATGCTTCCATTTCAGATTTGATCCAATAATAAATTCATGACACCAAATTTGATGTAAAAATCATACACTAAAATTGATCCATCTTATTTTTAGTCCCTTTTATTGTCATTAATAGTTGTCATTTTCACAGGCTTACTTAAAGACATGTGATTGGCATTCATTTTTCTGAAGGATTCGTCCAAGATAAGAAGGAATATAATTTTTTTGTCGTAGCTGGATAGAAGTTTGCATTCCTACAGCCAGTTTCATTATTGAATCAATGGGTACAAAGATATATAGATATAATTCCAGAATTAACGGTTTTGGGGGTGGATGAAAGTTATTTAAATATAATTATAAGCTACTGACTATTACAATACTAATCAATCTCTGCCTACATTATAGGCCAAAGTAAAAAATGGTACTTAAAATCTTCACAAAAAATGATATGATGAAATAATATGATTGTAATATCATGCGTGGTATTTTACGATGATATTATGATGACAATGATATAGTTACAAGCCTCTAAAGTTGCTTCCCAGCACGGTTAGTCGAATCACTGGAAAGACCGTTTTACGATCAGCCCTTTGGGTGCTGATCGAGTGCCTAGTCAGTGATTTCAGAGCTTGGCGACAAACTTGGCTACCATTTGGTGACGAATTTCGAGGAAATAGGAAAAAAATAGCCATTATATCTTAGTCAATACAACCAAATAATTTAAGTGTAGATAAAGTTCAGTTAAAACTTACTCTTCTTTAGAAATTCCAAATTCTTGACAATGGAATTAAATACCATATTTCTCAAATGGAATAATAGATATCATTTGGAATTTTTAGTGCTCTACATTATCTAGTTTATTGAATCATTTCAATCAACATAACATTCATTAGTTCAAATTTCTGCAAAATAAATAGTGATTTAGAAATTAACTATAGCATTATTTTACAAGAACCTCAAAAAGTCGAAAAAAAATGAAATTAACATACTTTTCTTACTTATTAAAACTGACTTTGTTATTTAAATCGAATATCTTTTTTTTAAAAAATGGATATATTTAATTGATGATTTTGAAATTCTTAATTATCGAAAAATTCCCCATTTCGTCGGGTAATTATATGATTTAGCAGCAATATGCAGTTTCTCGGTTTCCTTGATATATAACACCCATCTAATTCAATCAAAATTATCTTTAGTATTCATAAAATTTATTATTCCTTATGTCAAATTAAGGTAGAATATTTCAAATGAATGAGTCGTTACAAAATTAATTTTAATTTCTTGGTAATTCCATCGGCATCGTTTGAATGAAACCCTCAGACAATTCCGGTAATCACCTTGAAAAATTTACGTATTATGCCACAGGGAAATTACCGGACCAATAAGTGCCGAATGCAGTTAGCTCAAGCTAATGTCTTAGATGGTGATAATTATGGTTATGAGCAATTTAGAATTTGACGTTGATCCGTTTCACAAAAATTTATGTTAATTAGCAATGACTGCCACTGCTTCCAGGCATTCAACTAAATTTTAAAATCATTTAAATGAAAACAAAAATGCTGTTAGAACTTTTTTCTGACTAATGTCAACTTAAATCGATGGTAAAAAAAATGCAAACGGTTTTTTTTCTTCATATTTTATATTTAATCATATTGTATATTATTATTTGTTATTAATGTTGGAGATAAATATAAATGTTTTGATACATGTTTAAGATACACATTCTTTGCTTGTTGGCTATGTTATAAAATTAAATTAAAGGGATTAGGTACATTAAAATCGATGAAAATGATTCATTTTAATTTTTAGTTTAAAAATATCTCTAATTCTCAGAAAATTTCAAAAAAAAAATATTTTGTGAGAAATAGAATAGTTTTGATTCCATTATTTTCTTTAATTATAATCTTTTTATCTTTAATGAATCATATTTTGTCAAATTTCAACCAAAGTCAGGAACTGGGGAAAACATTGTTTGCACGTTCTATTTTCAAATAAATATATTTTTACTCAAATTCCTCTAGTAGATGTAAAATAAAAATAATAAAAATTATACATATATATGAAAAGATCAACAAGTAATGAATATCAATAATAAAATTATGTTCCTATTTTCAAATTAATATTTCTTTAATTAATAAAATTGAATTTTTCAAATTTCTTTATCTTATCAACGACCACATTATTTATTTATTTTTACTTTTACTTTTTCGTATGCGTAATATAGAGAAAGTACAGTAATCTCCGTAAAATTTGAGCTCGAATCTTCACTTTTTAGATCTCTCTGAGATATCAAAAATCACATTTTTGGAAAATGTCTGTCAGTAGTTATCAGTAAAATTTGTATATTTCTATAATATTTTGTGAAAACTCGGTTCAGTGGAAGTCTGTCTGTCCAGCTACTCGAATATAAATTAGCATGATAATCATAAAACGACGAGAGCTAAATTGATAAAATTTTGTACACTCATTTAATACCCATAAAGTAAACATCTGTCAAATTTTGTACGAAATCCAACAAAAGGTTGACGATCTGTCGTTTTGTAATTTCAGAAATATACAAACGCGATAATTTAAAAACGCAATGATCTAAATATATTTAATTTGGTATATGATTTTACGACTAAAAGTGCAGTTTTTCACGAATTTTTGAATCAACCGGTTGGGAAAAACGGATCTAAAACATAAATTTGAATTTCAGATGCTATTAACAGCATGCCAGGGATTAATCGCTAAAACACTCGCCAAACATAACACTACAGATTCACGACAAATGTTAACACTTCGTATCTATACGCGAATGCCATGCAAGGCGTTTTCTGTCATAACACCTTTGTTAGAGAGTATGCGAGAAAGTTCTGGAGAGACCTCTCTCGGTTTTAAATATATTTATTTTATGGGAATTTTACAAGATTTATCAGTATATCCTCGTTCTGCAATCTGGTGTTCTTGTTGTCCCACTAAGTGATAATATTTCATTTCTCCCTTTTCATTATTCTATTTATTCTTTAATTATCTTTCGAAGAACGATAGGAGAAGCTTCTGCATTCTCAGACGATGAGTTATTAGAAGAAAATATTTTTGTTATCCTCTAGAAGCTATAAGTATAAGAATCTTCTTTATTATTTATTTCTCACTTTTCTTTTAGAAATAATCCTATCAATATCTAACAGAATGTAGGAATAACATGGTACATGGTAGGGGAATTGAATGGAACATAATGCTATTCCTATAATGGATCATTTATTACTGATATTCTAAAGACTTTCTGGAGAAATTTATAAATGAAATTTCAGTGATTTATTGTGCATGACTGCGAGCGAAATTCTAATGGTTTGCTAATACATTCATGAAAAAATTCTTATGAATCCCTGGTTCAATATATCTAATAGCTTATAATCAGGGATGAAAAATTTTCTTTATTATTTATTGCGTTCTTCTCTTTTAGAAATATTACTATCAACACACAACATATTATAGAAATAATACGAAACATGTAGGGGATTTGAATGGGGCGTTATGTTATTACTATAATGCATAACATAACTGAGATTCTAATGATTTTTCTGGTGAAATTGCAATGATTTACTATATGTAGATTACAAGCAAAATTCCAGTAGTCTACTAATACAGCCAATAAACAAAATTCTAATGAGTCACTGATACAACATATGTACTGGCCCATAATCAAGGATGCATAATCTTCTTTATTATTTATTCTATTCGTAACGAAAATCCTATCCATTTTTTATTCCATTTTTATGTGCGGCTCATACATCAATTCATCAGATTCATTAGAATGATAGATTATTGACTCAAGTGTCGGTCTTAAGTCTATCCACATTCAATAGAATAAATGAATAATATAATTCACAATACTATAAAACTTGAAAAGAGTGATATCTTATTACTATAATGGTACAAATTATAACTGATATTCTAATTATTTTCTCAAAGAAATTATGAGTGACATTTCAATGTAGCAAAATTCCAGTAGAGTTTCTATGGTGAATAATTACGATGTTTGTTGCAATTATATCGTACTGCATTGAATGGGATGCTAAAATATGAAATTAAATTAATAATTGTCTTGTTATTATTTTATTCTTAATATAATGAAAATATATTCTCAATATTATTGAAATAGCCAATTTTATTTTCCTCAGTGGCTGTCACACATTTTGAACTGCTAAACGTTACAATTGCTCTCTAATTACATTCTCTACTACTCATTAACCTCTTCTCTATTATTGCAATAAATTATTATTGTATAATTCTAACATTTTGGGTAATTTTATTACTAGCAATTTCAGTGATCAACTGGTTCACCAGATTACTTAATTTAAGGTAAATCATTTAAACATAACTTCTTTACATTATGTCTATGAATCCACGAAATTGGAGTACATTGATATCGTGTTATTTTAATTATCTTATAGTGATTTGCTCTTTGTGGTCACGAACTCTTCTAGTGGAGGCTTATCTTATTACATCATAAAGCTGTTAAAAACACAAATTTCTGCATCATATATCTTCTAACTTCCATGGAAAATGTTTCTTTTTTATTCGACTTGTAAGCTATACAGATATTAAATTGAAAAGTAGTTCTATAAATTTCAACAATGAAATAATATCATATGTTTAAATATTTGATGACGACGGTTTGAATTTTAGAACAATAACGTAACATTTACTATTTTGAAATTAAGCAAAAAAAAAATACATCTACAAAAAATTACCAAAAGTCATACAAAATTACACAACTATTAAATTGGCATCATTAAAAAACAATTTTTTAAAATTTATAAACTTAAATTTTAATTTTACATGATAATATTGTTGCTCTGTGGATTGGGCTGTGATATTGTTGGTCCATTACATTCTAATCACACGATATTTCAACTCATTAAAGTTAAAAATTAAAAAAAAAGAATGAAATGAAATTAACAACACATTTCATATAAAATTTTAAAAGGTCTTATATATTTTTACTTGCAAAATATTTACTTAATGCTTAATTTAATTTTAACTTTTTTAGTCCTATGACAAGAAAATCTGACAAAATAATTAGAACTCTTTAATTTTAGAATGCATTGACTTATGGCTTATGAATTATTTACTATATCAAAACTATTATTTCGAAAACAAGAAATATTTTTAGTTCAGGTGGTACTCCTTTAAATAATAGTTTCTTTAATGAAACATGATAAAAGAAAGATATTTCTTTGATTAACGACTTTTATTATCTTTTAATTTTTGTCTTGATTTTGTTAATCGGTTAATACAGAAAGACAGGTATGCCAAAGTTTTCCTGCATCTCATTTAAATTTACATTATTTTTTACTTCATATTAATTAGCACACGTCAGAAGCTGTTAATGTTGAAATACATAGAATTAATTAAAAAATGTTTATTAATAAGTAAAAAGAAAAATTAACTATTAAAAGTATTTAACTATAGGTATTTCCCTGGAACTCTTTTATGGCTAGGAACATATTTTATTTTAATTCCTCTAAAAAAATGCGCTGTATCGTTGTTTAAAGAGATGATATCGATATTATGTTTCCCGTTTTTTTTATTCTGTTATGTTCCGCCAACTGTTTACTCAAATTTTTTCAAATTTTTTTTTTTATTAGATCGCCTTGCAATGTGGAATCAGTTTCGGATTCTAATAAAAAATAACGTTAAATTCATAAGCATTAACAATATGCAAATTTATATAAACTTATTTAATGCATATTTATAACAATATTATAAATATGAATTAATAATTTATAAATTTATATAGTGGTGATTCGTAATTTTGTAAAGGATATTTTAATCTTTTATACATTAAATTTGAGAATAACTATAATTTTGAATAAATAATTTAGCAAGCAGTTAAGAAATGATCTTCAATTTGATCATATTTCAGCTTAAAATAACATTTTGATAATGTCAATTAACTAAAATGTTACACGTAATGTTTCATTGGCAATTTAAGATGTTCTTTATATACAAATTATGACTTTTAATTCAAACATATCAGCCATTACAAATTTTAATTACGATCATTTTGTTTCAAGTGAGTTTTATTTTAGTAATCATTAAATATATTTCTATAACCTGATCAAGATTTAACTAAAAATGTGATATGCATGTTTCTTTTCAAAATAATAATTAATTTACAAAATTTTAAGAGGAATTTAGCCACAGCTTTAAAGCTACAGATCTTACATGACATTGAATTTCAATCTATTATCGTTAAAAAAGTTCTTATATTTTCCAGCATTATTGAATAAGCCTTTTTTAGCTAACCGATCAAAAAGGACTTTAAATGTTTGACTGTTTAAAATAATTCGGTTTAATTTTTAAACAAAAAGGTTCTAAAGAACTATTATATTCATGGATTTCTCTCTGACACTTGCTATATGTTTTATTTTTAACTAATTAATGTGCAACACAAGATTTTAATTTGTCAAGATAAATTATTGAAGAAAATTATTCTGATAGTCTGAATAAAAAGAGCAATATATAAGTAAAATTTGTCTAACTAAACGTTTTTTTTATGTGTGTGTGTGTGTGTGTGTGTGTGTGTGTGTGTGCTAGAAATAACTGTTATCTTATTTCGTCTGAAAACAAGCTTATCATGAGATAATAGGATAGAAGAAGAGTTACACATCTTTTCTTTTTTTGCATCACATTCCATTAAACGGTTTATTTACAAGAACATTTTCTTTTATCTATGGTTTATTTTTTATTCAATATACAAAAATTTAAATGATTAATTAGATAAAATTCAACAATGATGAATAGTTTTAAATAATACAATCAATCCAATTAAGCATTTTTATTATAAATATTTCTTTTTAACCTCATCCTATTAAAATTATTCTTCGAAATTAATTTTTTGAATTACCATTTAAAATTATCATTTAAAAATGAAATTTAAAATCCTCATTTTGAATTACTATTTAAAATCCTCATTTTGAATTACTATTTAAAATCCTCATTTTGAATTACTATTTGAAATCCACATTTAGAATTACTATATAAAATCCTCATTTTGAATTACCATTTAAAATTATCATTTTGAATTGAATTATTATATAATAATGATTATATAATGTATAATAATATTTTATAGGATATATAGAAGTGTATAGTACTGATTTTGCACATAAATACTTGAGTTACTAATAATCATCATTTAAATTATTTCCTTTAATTTAATTATCCGAAAAAACAGAAAAGTCAAATCAGACTATCTGTTTTGTTGCCCTGGTTGAAGTTAAATGTGCCCAGATCTTTCTGCTGCTGTAGTGCCGTGGAAATTAATAGAAGAGAATCGCTTCTACAAAGAAAAAAAAAATCTTTCTCTATTCTTCCATTTCAAATGAATGACAGAAATCTGTACTACGAAAACCAATATAATAAATTTCACACAAATTATATTCCATGGATTTCAATAGCCATTGTTTTTGGTTATTCAAAGACAAATCTTGCCACAGGTGGTTTAAAATACTCAAGAGAAACGATAACTTAATAAGATTTTTCCTCGATTATTATTTTTAGAAATATAATGTCAATCACAGCAATTGGCAGTTTTCAAACACATTTTTATTGCATAAATTTAAAAAAAATGAAAGTAACTTATAGATAATTGCAAAAGTATTAATGAGTAGTCAGTGTTATTCTGTACATTATGTAGATTATTCGTAAATTCTACAGAATTGCACATACAGGGTGTTTCAGTGTACCGTTTCAGAACTTCTAAGAGGAGTAGGGTATATCCTGACAACTCGAAATCATAGAGCAATGTGAAGTCGGAAATGCTTTCCTGAAGCGGTGTTGTACACAGAAGCACCATACAGAAAAGAGACCGTAAATGAGAAATCGTTTTAATAATACATGAAAAGAAGCAAAAGGCACATGGATTAAAGTAAGTGTTCCAAATTTCTTCCACTGGCTACAATGCACGCCTCACATCTCCGACGCATGGACATCCGAGCATTCTGGAATACTCCAGGCGTATCTCGAATCTCTCTGGCAGCTACTGCGATTCTTGCAACGAGCTCCTCAGCAGTGTCAACAGGAGTGTCATAAACTAGCGATTTCATATGACCCCAGAAATAAAAATCAAGACATGATAAGTCGGGTGACCGAGCAGGCGAATGCACGGGACCCCCAAGCCCGATCCACCATCCAGGTAGTTACGAGCCTCTCCGTTATAATGAGCAGGGGATCTATCGTGTTGGAACCACATTGTCTGTTGAGTCGATGCAGAAATCTGTTCATCTCTCAAAAGTTGTGGCAATACTTGCTGCAGAAAGAGCACGTAGGTCCGGTTAGACGACCCAGTAACAGGTAAGGTCCGATGAGGAGATCTCCCACAATACCGGCCCATACATTGACCGAAAATCGATTCTGTGCTGCACGACGTCGTATTGCATGCGGGTTCTCGACCGTAAAGATATGGTCGTTATGCGTGTTGAAAATTCCTTCCCTTGTGAAGGATGCCTCATCAGAAAACAACACTTCAGCAGGAAAAAGGGGCTGATTCCTTGACTGCGTTTGCTACACTTCGTGTACTCATTCTTGGATTCCCCTGTACATGATGCAGCACATTCTGTTCGGCGTCTGCCGTCCATGTTTTTCTTACCCTTTCCCTGTGAGCTCTTTCTAATGAACCTGTCTCAGCTAACCTCTGGTGCAGTCTTGCAAAGAAATTATGACTGGGAATACGCCTCGGCGGATATCGTTCCGCGTACAAACGCTGTGCGGCTGGCCCACTACAATTTGCAGCCCCTTACGCCAAATGCATATCGGCTAACTCTGCGATCGTATAATCATCCATACTACTAACTTGGCGTTCTTCTGCGAACGAAGATTCTCTGCACGAAAGTTCAGACTTTTCGCACAACGCCATCTACCGCGTCAGGAAAGCATTTCTGATTGCCCATGGGTATATGATTTTGGTTCGTCAGGATGTACCCTACCCCTCTTAGAAGTTCTGAAACGGTTCACTGAAACATCCTGTAGCTTGTCCTATTTTTCGTAATGCATTTTTATTTCATTTGGTAGATTTATATATTCCCAGTTAGCAACATTTTTATTAGTCTCGCTTTCTGCTTTATTTGCTTGCTTGTTACGTACAAATTTTTTATATTTGCACGAAGTACTATTTTAAACTAACTTGACGATAAATTAGAAATTTTAAATTTTAAACATAGTCAGATCTGAATGAATGACAGTACAATATTAACTCTCTTTCATGCCTGTTTAAAATTCAACTTTACAAGTTTTCGGAGAAATCTGTATGGAGCTAGAAGAAATTATTTTATACTTCATTTTAAAACTGTGGCTCATTATTTTTTTATTATTTTATATTTATTTTAAATAATTATTCACTAATACAGATATTTTTGTCCAACACAAATTAATTAATTTTTTATATATATAAATTTTGCAGTTGTTAAAATATGATGTATGATGCCTATTCTGATGAATGATATTATGCTGAAATGAAAGGAAGTCAATTTTTAAGAAATGAAATTTTCTTATCACGCATATTTTAAAATAAATTATATTACATAAACCAAATTGCACAAGAACGTCCGTCTTTGAATTAAATTAACTACAATATTTATGATCCAATTGAAAAAAGGGAAACTTCCTTCTAAAGTCGCCCCATTTGGTACCCACACGGAAACAGGAAACACATTTCACCAATTCCAGTCGATATTTATTAGCATACATATTCAATATCGTAGCACAGTTCGCGTGGATATTTTTAATTTCCCTAGTGCTTTTAAGAAAAATAGATTTATCTTAGTCTTCTTTTTTACTCACGGCGTCGAATAATTAGTTACTCTTGCAATTCGGAACTGACTTGCAGTTATTATCCCATTACTGATATATTTTTCACGCCGATGTAAGGGCCAGATGGGGAAAACAAATTACACTGCAGCATCTTGTCTTCCTGAAAATACTTTCCGCGAAAGGCTAGTATTGATTTTAGAAGATCGGGTACACTTATTTGAGGAATTAGTGAACACATAAAAAAGGCATAGTGAGATATTGTTTGCCAACGGGTTTAAAACCTACCTCTCTTTTGCGTATGCATTAGGATATGTTTAATTCATCGAAATAGTGGTAAAATGAAAGATGTTTACATTTGACAATAAAGTAAACTCGGATTGCTCGCGGACTCGGAAGTGTAAACATTACAGATAATTCACAATATTGTCGAAAAAAGATACTAATTCACAATAAAATATTTTAGAGCACTTTATATTTATGTCAGGCGCATAAACATTAAATTATGAGGAATAAAGAGAAGATTTCATCACAAGTTGAAATTTGGTAATTTGGCATATTTTTTTGAAAATAATAATATATTTTTTTATTTCAAAATAGTTCTTTTTCGATGTTCTATTGAATTCTTTGACAATATTTTGAGATAATAGAGAGTTTACTCTATTTTAAACATTCTTTTTTTGCATTTAATAAGCTGCTGTAAATATGAAATGTCTTATGAATATTATAAATATTATTTTTGAATGGTATTTAAAAAATATGATTACTTAAAAATTATATTATTTTAAATATATTACTGGAAATAATTAACAAAATATTTAACAGCATCTAAATTAGCCAAATAAACATCAATACAAAATTTGAATTAAAATAAAATAATACTGTTAGAAAAGACGCGCTCATGAGAATAAAAATGTACGAAAAATTATCTAAACGGGCGGGAAACAAGATCAAAAAATGATAAACAATTCCGAACATGTGCTCATCGTTCCGCGTCTCACATTTTAATGAAATAGAATCATCAAAAAACTCTCAGAATACTGAAACGAACTGTAGTAGAATTTGTTTACATACATTTAGAAAACATATCAAACAGGAATAAAATATAGATGTGTGAAATATTTTTTCGTTTCTTGTTCAAGGGTGATAATCAGGTAAATATATTTAATATATTATACATTTATGTATATAAATATGATTATTTGATAATTTATATATTCTACTGCACTTCCTGTCATTGAAAACCAATGAATTTAGCGATAGGCTATGCTATGCCAAATAAAGTTTAAAAAAAAAAGACTGAATCCTCAAACGGAGATATCACTGTTATGACACTTCAATGGATACAAGGTTCTAGTTTAATTCTTCATCTGGAGTTAAATTCATAAGAAAATATTTGTATTTTTTGAATCAGAAATTTTCAGTATAAAGCAATACTTTCTGAAATGTTTTATGTTCATTTTTATTTTTTTGGAAAATTAATATTAACAAATATTCTACAATTTCAAGTGGCGACATGAGGAAATATATACATTAACCTGTTCTTAAATATATCATTCCGGTGTGATTTTCTTTTGTTTTAATGATATATTAACTTAATTATCTTTACATAAAACAGTGGAAGACATGGAATTCCAGCATTATATTTTGCATTGCAGCGTTTTGTTTTAAGTGATTTATTAAATAATTTTTTAAGAGTACAACAGACGATGAAAACAAGAAAAATCAACTCAATTGACGATTTTTTTTATCTTTTACAGATAGATTACGAGTAGTCGTTTGCAAGAAGAATTACTTTTATATCTTAATTCGTTTGCACAATATTAGAGGGCTTTTTTTTATTGATATTAGGATGCCACTCCCATTTTTGTATATTTAAACAGCTGCAGTTAGACACAGTTTCGTTTTCCTTCAAATGCTGATTTTAAAATACTCTATACGTGCCACATTTTTACTTACAACTCTGAAACTTTTCTGTTGTTATATAAATATATGATATTATAATTTAGCATGATTCTTGGATTTCTTTACTGAAGACCGCGACCAATACAGCTTCAATTATTTTTTTTTTCAAAATTTGGAAAAAGTTCAATAGTAATAAATCAAAGTAAAAATTGTATTTTCAGTAAAGTTAAAAATGCAAAGCATTGAGTAGATTTAAAACATCTACCAAAAAAATCTAAAAAATATATACTTATGTTCTATTTTATTGCACAATGAACAATATGAAGTTTTATAAAATCATATATATATTCCTTTCTTGATAAAAAAAAAGTTACCAATTAATTTTGATGATAATTTTTTACAGCATTAGTTTGACATAATAAAATTACCATGAAAGTTTCAAACCAAAATTTGAAAAAAACAAGAAATTTCATTTCAACGACCTTTGTTCTCTTAAATTAATCAATGCCCATAAACAAATTGACAACAAAGCATTCCATAGTAATTTTCTTGTTTTTTAAATAATTTGTTAAAATTATCAATCAATCAATCAATATATTTTATTAGGTAAAATAATAAAACTTACTTAAAATAAATTTTAAAAAAAAATGCAAAAACTTGTAGATGAAGTTATCGATATTTAAAAGTGCATTTGCTTCTGATATTATTATTGAAAATACTTAAAAAAAAACTCCAAAATATATCAACCTATCTATATCTAAAAATACACAGGGTGTCTTCTCTTCTGAAAGACGGTTTCTAAATTTTTTAGGAATAAATCTATACATTCATTATGGAAGAACATACATTATAGGTTATATTTTACATTGTTTAAATACATAAATTTAATGTTGAAAGTTTAAACCTTCAACACTTTTATATACTACATATTATTTTAAGTCAAATTTAATAAGCTATTATTAGTTCATTAATGCTTTAAATACAAATATAACTTCAGACTACCCTGATTAAATCAGAAACAGTTATAAAATTTTGTAAATTATTTATTTAAGCCAATCAACGGCAGCATGGAAGGCAACTCTGTTCATTGATTAGCTTCTATTCCATTGCATTAAATGGTCTAAATTATCAAATAATAAGCTATTCAAACTTGAAAACTCGATCAGTTTTCATCACATAAGAAATATGTCTGAAATATTTTACTCATATGTATAATTCGTTTGGTACATCATATAAGCATTTTGACAACACAGTATTTTAGAAATACATTTATTGACTCGAGCTAATTCATAATTTTCATGCCTTAAAAGAATTTTTCCAACTAGAGGCATTTTTCTAACTCCTAACATTTCTAGCCGTTGAAATCTAACCTATCAGAGTAGGGATCATAGATATTTGCGCATTGTTATTTTGCTTCTGTATCTGACATATATTATTGCAAAAAATTGTAAAAACTCGATAAGGCATAACAATTATTTATTCTATAAGAAAGCACAAGCTGTAAAACATAGTCTAAACGTACCCAAAGCATTTGTAGATATAATCTAATTAGCAAAACAACCGCAACAGTACAAAGTGTGCAGAGAAAATTGGTTGGAGAATATCTTTCCAAAGACAGAATTCCGCTTTAGAAACTCATTCCTCAGAGCATCGAATGCTCTAGAAGAAACTACGAATCTCGAATCTTGATAGATGTATCGTTATGGTTTCAGCCTATTAGAGAGTCTTCACAAGTAGAGTTGTAAACAATAAAAATGCATTAAAAAATGATACCTAAAATAAAATGAAAAATATATACAACGGGGTGTAATCCTCCTTTGTACTCCTATAGAATCGATTTTGAAATCGATTTACATTATTAAATAGAGAATGTTATAATTAAACCTCCGCTATAAACAGCATCCTACAACGCAAACTTGTGAGCGGATTACTACGAAATTTGGTATACAGACTATACACGAGATGCGTTCATATTATTTAAAAAAAAGTTTCAAAATGTTCACCAGAGGGCGCATTTTACGGAAAAACATTAAATTTAACACAATAAACGACCAAAATGGAATATCGAAACAATATTAACAATCCAGAGCAAGAATCGTGACCAATAAATTGAAAAACCGGGAAATGCTGGAAACTCCATAATGCTTCATGTGCAGATCATCACAACTAGTCATTCCCTGTCTATTGACTTGAAATTTCGCAGCTGAATGAGGTTGGTCACATGGAGTACCTTTCCCTACATTATCCTGCACACGATTAACAACTACTCCTCTTGTGCAATTTCGTCCTAATTAGTTTCTTGTTTCTGCAAACTGAACTTTTTTTCTTTCTCAAACAACGTATTCTTATTTTTTCCTTACCTTTACTTAATGTGGTTCGATGACAATGTCATCAGTAACTAAGCATTAAATTTTATTGTTTCTGTATTCCATTTTAGTAGCTCTTTGTGTTAAATTGTGTCAGAGGGAAAAGCGCCCTCTAGTGTACAATTTTTTTTTTTTTTAAGAATTTCCTTGAGTGTATAATCTATATATCAAATTTCGTTGCAATCCGTTCACCAGTTTGCGTTGTAGAATGCTATTTATAGAGGAAGTTTAATTATAACCACCCTATGGAGTTGGATAAGTATTTTAAAGAGGTTAGGACTCGTCAAGCTAAAATGTTAGTATCAATAATTTCCAGGAATTGCATTATCATAAGTTTTAGGAGTCAGTGTTGAATTATAGAATAAATAGTGCCCATATATTAGCGTTACCTTTGCATTAATGTATAAGAGCTTTATTTACAATAGCTAGCGTTTAGCCAGTTATTTTTAGGTTGTGTGAAGTTAAGATTTCTTAATGAGTGAAAATAAAAGAAATTTAGCTACGGATATATTTTTGTTCCTTTATGACAAAATGTACATATACAAAAGTACCTTGGAACTGCTCATGTACAAAATTAACTTGCAATTGCTACACATATGTAGTAGTGACCAAGGACAAACCCAATAAATATTTTTTAATATAATGCCCAAAATATGATAGAGTATTTTATAAACTTCATGAAACATTTAAAAATCGTAAATTATTAAAAACAACATACATTTTGGTAATCTGGCAAATTATTAAAAATTATTTTCATCTAAAAATCGTTATCATGTGTGTTTCCTACTAAGAAAAGACTAAAACATTAGTGCAATTATAAATTACATAAAAAACTTTGAAAGCGTAGCAAAGATTAACGAATTACAATTTCGAAACAATTTCTCTTTTTTCTTAGCTTCACGGCATAAGAATTGTGAACCACTTCCAAGGCTTTAGTCCAAGGACAGTCATTTGTTTCTTGTATTTTTTTTCCGAACTACTAATAATCGTTGTAATTATTATAATTGAACTTAAACTATTCGTAAGTGGTTGAAGACAATTAGAAAACTCATTATATAAAGAGTTAGCTAAACAAGAAATAAAGTTTGCTCCAGTTCCATAAATTATCTATTCAATATTTAAGATAAAAAATATCTAGTCCATTTTCAGTGTCAAACGTTTTACAAAATTTCGTTTTAATAATAGTCAGGATAGTTATTTTGAAAATTACTTTGGCAACCTAATGCGAAAACAAAAGGTATTTATTAATTTCTTAATCCTTGTTTTATGTACAGTGGCTCCCAAAAGTGTTTGTACACTAAAGAAATTTGCAGAAATTGTGTTCTATACTTCTTAATAAAGCATTTTATTAGTTGGTTTTTTTAATTAGCATCTTTAAATAGTTCTTAATAAAACTGAACAAATATTTTTATAAAAAATCAAGTAGTATTGTTCTAAAAAATAAATAAATAAAAAATGTCACAAAATTAGAACACAAAAGTCTTCGTACATCCAAACATTATTTATTTAAATTCATCGTAAAAATATCTTTTGCGGCTTATTTTTCTTCTAATTGAAAAATACACTAAAATAATTTGATTTCAGTATTTAATATTACAATTATTTATTCTATTTTCTTTATTCTTAGATATGACGCGCATTCGTAAAGAAAAGAGTTTAGACGTACGAAAATTAATTATATTTCATTTTAAAGCTGGAAAATCAATTAGAGGCATTTCAACTATAACTAATCTACCTCATTCAACGGTGCAAAGCATAGTAAAACGTTACAGAGAGGGAAAAAGGATTGTAAACGAGCCTCGTAATGGTCGCCCTCAAATTCTGTCAGCTAGAAGTCAAAGAAATAGTGGGAGTAAATTTCTAAAAAATCCACGTCTGAGTGCAATAAAGTTTACTTCACAATATAATGAATCAAATGGAACTTCTATTTCCTGTTAAACTATTCGTAGAATTCTTCGGAATGCTGGCATACATGGCCTCTCTGCACGAAGAAAATTCTTTGTAAGTCAGAAGAAGGCTATTGGAATCGTGCTAGGCTTAAATTTGCTAAATTTGCTTAAGAATTGCTAGGCTTAAATTTGCCAAATCTTTGATAAACCAGCCAGAGAGCTATTGGAATCGTGTCTTATTTGCAGATGAAAGTAAGTTTAACATCTTTGGGTCGGATGGGAGAATCATTGTATGGAGGGAAAAAAAAAACCGAAGAACTTAATCCCAAGAATTTAGTTGGAATAGTAAAAAATGGCGGTGGAGGTGTCATGGTTTGGGGGTGTATGTCAGCGGCTGGAGTAGGCAATTTAGTATTCATTGATGGTATAATGGATCATAGAGTTTATATAAATATTCTCAATAATAATTTAAAAGTGTCAGCACAAAAATTGGGCATTTTAAACAACTTTGTTTATTACCAAGACAACGATCCTAAGCACAGGGCCATGAATGTTCGTCTTTTTTGCCTCTATCATTGCCCTAAACCCTATAGAACATATTTAGACATTCATCACGATATTAAATCGAAAATTCAACTGAAAGCAGTAATGATCGAAGAATGGAACAAGATCGGTGCAGAAGTAACACCGTTTAGTTAAATCTATGCCCAAACGTTTAAAAGCTGTTATAAAGAATAAAGGATATCCTACTAAATACTAAACAGTTATAAAAATTTAGAAAATTTCATATTTAGTGATGTTTTTTTAAAGTGTATAATCACTTTTGTGTCCTATATTTGCGCAATTTTATTTATTGTTATTTTTTTAAAAATAATTTGCATCGTAATTAAAATTTATTCTTTACTGCTTTATTAAGAACTGTAAAAATATGCTATGAAAAAATTTTCATGTAAAAATAAGAATATATAATGGTAAATAATGAGTTTTTAATTGATTCTTGTTGGTGTACGAACACTTTTGGGAGTCACTGTATATTTAAGGGTTTATTGTGAATGTTTTGCAGATGAAATAAAAGAATGAAATGCAAAATGTCTAGACGTTTTGAAAGCAGAAGCTCTTAAAAAAATAGAACAAAGGTATTCTATATAAAATGGAAAATAAGGTAAACAACATCATTTCTTAGAAATAGTGTTCTTCAAAATTCTTATATTTTCAACAAATACTAGTTTTATAAAATATTGAAGAATAATTTGTTATTCTTTGCAATTCATATTCAATTTATAAAATTTTCTCAGACAAATATATAAATATTATATCAAATACATATCAAACCTGTAAAGTTTTTGATTGTCATAAATCATGTATATATACATAAGTTACATGGATGGAAATGTAAGAAAAAAACACCGAAGTGGGAAATCAATTTAAAGTTAATCAACAAGAAGTGAATTTCTTGCTCAGACAATGGAATAAAATAAATGAAAAAAAAATTTAATTCCTCGAAAGTTTTATATTTAAGATGAAGCAATACGAATATAAGTTTGTATTTATCTGTCAATAATAAAATATTTTTATATTTTATTTGTATTGTTCAAACTTAAATCTAAATTTTTAGCTGAACTTATTTAGTTGCATTTTTTATTCCGCAGTCTAAGCAGAATAAATTAAAAACGAGCCTCTTTTGATTGAATTAAATAAAATACTAAGGAATGAATTATTTCGAATTTTTCTGATTCCTTACTAAAGAAAAACAGAAAAAAAAAAATTCATGTTTTTATAATCGTCATATTTTTGTCTGCTCGAAATTCCAGTGCGAGTAAATAGAGCGTGACTTGTTACCACTTCAGAAAAATAAAAACTGCTGCCATCTCCACATTCATTTTGTTTTTATTAGTTTAGAATAAACAGCAGCTGTAAAAATAATTCCGAAAGATTAAACAAACAATTTGTGCGGTTGTATTGAATCATTTCTTTTTGTCATTAAATGTAACCGCAAAATTAAATAATAGCTGCTTACTCTTTTTTTTTTTTTGTTGTTCTTTAAGAGAAGAAGTCAATTATTCTAGCTGATGCAAGTACAAATAATATCAGACTTTTATCAACTAAAAAAATTTTTTTATGTGCATATTCTCTTTTCTATGATGTTTGTCTTTTGAGTTATAAGAAAATTGAATTATTTTTTAACAATTTTAGCTATGCAAATCTGAATTTTAAAGGAATGATAATATTATTAGACATCAAATGTTCACAATAAAAATGGAAGATTATTTATAACCTTGCTTTGCAAAAACAATGCATTGCATAAACGATAAGTTTAAATTGTTTAGAGTTGATTAGAAATATTTACAACAGCATTTCACGTTAAAATGATACTTTAAAATATTTCCGGGAAGTTAAAAACTATTTTAAATTACAAATAAAAATGTTTTTATAAATATTAAAAAAATTTCTAATAAAATCGATTTGATTAAAACTTTTAAGGGAAATTTAGCAAACATGCGTGCTAAATTCAACTGCTTACAGTATTTGAATCTCTGAACCGTAAATTTTTGTAATTAATTCATTTCAGCGCCATTTTTATACGAACAAAAATTAAATTGCAATTATGTGGTAAGCACGAACATATGTGAAAGATTGTACTAATTTATATTGTATTTCTCATTTGTAATATTTTGTTTTTATTCTTTTAAAATTAATGTAAATAAACAATCATTCATTAACATACTTGATTATTTTTGTGGTAAATCTAAACAATATTTTTTTATAATGATTGCACTTTGCACAGTAAATCAATTCAACAGAGAACTGGTAAAATGTGATTAGTAACTAGGGTTAAATTGTTGTATGTTCAAGAGTATTTTCGATGCTGACATGATGTTGAATTGGAGGAATCTACTAGAAACTTTAGATGTTTGTTACCCCCAAATGTTCCCTGAGAATCCTTCTAGTGATTCGAATCAAATAAGGAAATACTGAAGAAAATAAGTAAAAAATATATTTTTTTCTATATTGGCTTTATGAGTGTAAAAAAAAGCAAATGACATCAAATACAAGGAAAATGTATAAAAGAAATTTCAAGTAGTATTACGTAATTGCAAACACAAATCCTATTCCAAAGAAACGTTTTGTAAGCTGTTATTGAAATTAAGATTATGTATTACAAAAGTTTATAAAATAATTTTAGAATATCATAAGAGTTTTTAAAAAGAAGTTTTAATACATATTGTCATTCTGATTATATTTTCCTAGAATAAAAAAATTAAATATTTTCCTTTTATAATTGTATGGAATAAAATAATCTTACAATATTTTTACTTATTGGAGCAGACTATCATGTAAATTTAATATTTTTTTAATAAAATACTAAAATAAAATCAACGCTCAGGTGAAATTTAGCACAAATTTCGGAATGAAATTAAACAAGCTTCATGTTGAGTTATGCAAAACATTACAGATGTACTTACGTGCATTCTAATAATTTTTCCCTTATATAATATCATAAAGACACCAAAAAGCAAACCTAATCTAATATCTAAATGAAAATTTTTACGCTTGGGAACAAAAAGTATTAAATTTCAATAATTAAGAGATAAGACAGAAGTACGGAAATTAGAAGCATTTCTGTAATCTGATATCTCAATGAAGTTGTGAAGTTAAACACGTGACAGAATAAAATGAATAACATAGGAAACACTATTGGCAAAAATCTTGATGAAGTTTCCCGTTTTATCATGACCTTCAAGTACATTACAGAGTGCAATGAGGTCAAGTAGGAAACATCATTATCAGATCATTTAGGTTTAAGTTTATATGAGCTTGAATATATTTTTGTTTGAAAATTCGGTTGACTTGTAAAACTGAAAACCCATTTCATATATGATGACATTATTGTTACTTAATATTGTTATTCTTTAATAATATTGTTCACACAATTCTGAAACAGTTATGCAAGAATAACACGACATTTCTTGTGTTTTTCTAAAATATAGAAGAGTCTTCTTTCCTTTTTATTAAACCATAAATCTAGGAAAGATTTATTTTTGCTGAAAATAACGCAATCAAGAAAGAATTTAAGAATAAAAGAAATCGATAAATAATTCCAAAAATGTATCTTTTTTTTTACATTGCATGTATGCTAAAATGTTTCACTAATATTGTTTTTATGCATTTCGATAAAGTATTTATTAGATCATCTTTATTCTATATATATGGTAATCGAATTCGAGGACACTTCATTTCATGTTATATACATATCGATAATGATTTTGGAACTCATAAATAATGTAAACTAATTTTTTTATTGTAATTTCTCAGAATACTTCAGAAAAATATTTTTTTTCAAATTGAAGTGAAGAAATGATGGAAAATATATTTAAAAAAATTACTTTTATGGGTTTTAAATGCTTTGATGTTTCTATTTTCAAGCACCGTTTTTCGTTTTCAAGAGTATTAAAAACATCCACAGGGTTTTTTTTTTAAATCTCTGAAGAATTGTATTCTTTTAGTTTAATATATTATGAAATATTCCCACATTTTTTTCTGGTGATATATTATGACGTGACTTACTTTTGTACAACATATACTCACATTAATCTTTCACAGATTTTAATATCGATTAATTATATAGTTCTTATTTAGAAATTAATTATGGATTATCTAGTTTTAAGAAGTAAATATCAATAATAAAATAGCGAAACTAAAGTAAAAGGGAAAGAAAACAATTCTTGAATTATTTCATTATTAGTTTTAATTTCTCAATAAATAAGAAATATTAATATCTCTATAAATAAGAAATATTAATATATCTATAAATAAGAAGTATTAATATATCTATAAAAAATTTTAATTTATTTCTAAGGACTTATCACATGGCTTTATCATCTCCACTTGAATTGTATGTTTTATGCAGTTTGGCCAAATTGAGCTATTCCGCCAATAAACACAAAAAACTAACCAACCGAATTCTAGAAATACATATATTTAATACGCCCTCTATTTATATGATTTTTATATTGACTCCATTAAATATGAATATTTACTTTATCGCAAAATCTTATTTACAATATCGAAAAACTTTGAAATAACAGAAAGTCTAAGAAGGAATACTTCTTTTGATTTCTATCATAATCTTTTTAATTGTCTTGTGGTGGTAACTTCATAAGCCAGGTAACAACCACCCCAAAGGGGTGTTTGCTTTCGTCTAGTGGATTTGTTACTCGGTTAAGAACCATAACGTTGCAAGTTCGAACCTTCAAATTCGATCAGTCTTTTATGGAACTGAGCTGGAAATCCTTTTTTCATTAACTATGTATCTGAAGATGTGAATAGATCTGTTAATTTAAATTATCTATCTAAAATATTATAAAAAGAGCAATCGCATTCAATCAACAGAAAATGAGATATTAATTTATTTGGATGCATCTACCTTTTATATGAAAACGATATTATGTGAACATTGAGTTTTATTTGCATTTTTATAGACAGATATCGAGTCACTTGATCCATAGCGTACGAGGTTTGTTTTGTCAGTATTGTTTAAAATATTTAATGGAAATTATTCCTTCGTCATATTAAGTACTAGCCGCCTTTGGCGTCCAGCCGGTTCGTCAGTATTACCGCTCGCTACAATTTTCAATTAAATTAAGTAACTGGTCTCTTAATAGATTCTCAAACAAAACATTTTTAATCTTCAAATTTTGATAGTCATATCAAACTTATACTGTTGGTTAGATCGTTTCGTTCAATTTACTATATATATTTTGCTAATTTGTTGTCATTTTCGGTAAAACTTCAACTTTAATTTAAAGTGGAAATGATGAAATTGCAATTAATATAAAAATATTTATTAATAAAAACCAAGCGTTTAATTTTATTTATCATCTTTATTATTATTTATTTATTATTATTATTATTGAATATGAGTATAGCAAACAGAATCGCTCGGTATTTAAGTCTTTTTTAAACTATAAAATATTTTTCATAATTTATGTAATATCTCAAACAATAATTCAACAAAAATTTCTGAGATTCAGCATAAAATTCAGTTTTTAGTTTTGCTTTCAAAAGGATTGAAATGAAATCAATAATATTATGTTCTGGCCTATAAATATATTTCAAAAACTATGAAGTCTAAATTTAATGCAGTAAGGTATCATATTCTGAGAAATATTCTGGACACACCAAATTTTAAATAAATGAATGAAAGTTTCTATTTTCCACGATCAACTAAGACGTATTTTTGAAGTTTTGAATGTTAAAAATTTAGAAAAACTCAACATTTTCATCATCTTATGCCAATTAATCTTGAGAAACTTGCTCGCTGATTGGCGTATTTTCTTTGAAACGATCGATGGAAAATCTAAAATTATCCTTTTTTTATTGAATAGTAATATTAAAATTTTCATTAATCAGTCAGTTTAAGTGATTGATTTAGTTGATTGGAAATCTTTTTATTTAAAATATTAGTGTTTCAAGAACATTTTGTTAATCGTGACTTCCACAGCAGAAGCTTTATGTAGAATCAAAAATTCGTTATTTATTAGAGCATTTATTGAATTTAGTTACATAAAATATAATCATTTTCCATTTAAACCATTTTAGCATATCTGTGTCTTACTAAAGATTTACAAATTACAATAGATTTACAAATTACAATAGAGAGTGTAAAAGATAATAAAATAATTTTTCTTGAATTTATTTTTTAGAGAAAATAATATTTCATATTTGTTTCCTTTCCTACAGACACGTGCCGAAAATTATATTTTGGCAGATTTCATTTCCAAAAAGATTTAATTTATTTTTAGTTGGAGCTTTAATCAATGTGATGGCAACACTTTGAAAAAATCTAATTTTTTCCCATGAATGCGAAACATGCCCGTGCAGCTTAAATTTTATTTTTATTTTGTACGAAAAAAATTGTTGAAAAATATAATTAAATATTTATTTAAAAATTCATCAAAAATAGAAATTTAATTTTAAGGTTAAAACATTGGTATCATTTAAAAGATAAAGTTTTGATCTTTAACTTCATGTAAAAATCTTTTTTGTGCGGTTATACTTTCGAAAGTTATAGCAGAAACACGCCAAAATGTAGCTTAAATTTTAAATAAATAAAATTGTAATTAAAAATTCGAAAAAATAACACCCGGCCTCCAAGGTATACACGTGCCATATTTGGTAGCTGTAGGTTGAATGGTCTGGCCTTTAGAGCGCCAACACACACACATTGAGCTTTATTATAAGTATAGATTTATACTTGACGGCGAAATCTTGTCAAAATTGAAATAGTAAAGATTTAATTAACAACAAATTAAGAGAAGTAAGTTTAAAACAATATTTTTTGTTAATTCCGGATGTTTATTCGTGTGATGAAATTTTTTCTTCTACTGGTTAGCAATAGTTTTAATATGCAAACAATACATATGGAAACTCTGCAGTGTGCTTTCAAAATAGTAATGTAGCTTCGAACGATATCAGATGAAGAACCAAATGCGAAAAAGACCTAACGAAAATCTGGCAACTGGAAAAGAAAAGTTGGTCGTTAAGCTGCTAACATGAAAAAATTGATTCGATATTTAGATATAGGAAATATAAGCAAAGAATGTTTTCATTGTGGGGCTTTCAGTTTTGAATCGAAAATAGGCCGATCGGAAAATATATGTTCTGATCATGGATAGATTAAACTCCCAGCTTTGAACTAATGACCAGGGGAGTTTAAAAATTTGCTTACTGGAGTTGACGAGCATCCAGTTCAATATCGAACAGCATCGGAGTTTGTGAGCGAAAGCGATCAGGAGGCGTAGGTCTCTGATACATTATTGAAGAATTATGGATTAAATACTCTAAATAAGACAATTATATTCTGAATTCCATAAAAGATATAATATAAATTTTTCAGCGAGTATCTAATATTTATCAGGATATATTTTACATTTCATTACATAAGACTGTTTAAAGAATTCTTTCTTCGTATAAGACACACTTTGCTTACATTGCAAATTCTTAATTTTAATGCTCACATTTTTATAATCATATATTATGTGATCAACTAAAATCCTTAATGGAATTTCATGCCATGTAAATCTTGTAATCAGACAAGGAGAACTGTTATTGTCATACCATTAACAATATTCAGTGATGATAACATATAAGCAGAGATATCATAGTAATAAACATATATTTAGTAAATTAATATAAATTTATGTTTAAAATGCAGTGATAAATGTATGGATTACTGATTTTTCGTTTGAAATTAAATTATGCAGCGATATATAAAGAGTTTCTAAATAGTATATATTGTTGAAAACTTAAAAAGAATAAGCGCCTAGTTTTTTGTTATAGTCATCATTGATGATATTAATTTCAGAAATCAACTGATATTTATAGTCACAGTTCGATGAAACACATGAACAAACATGTTTAAAATTGCAATTCTAAGAAAGTTGTTTCAAATCCCCCGTCAACTCTAAATTCAATTTAAAAAAATCATCAAACTTCTTACGATCGCCATATATATATATTAAATGTCGTAAAGTTAGTTAAAATGCGATAAAAAGTATATGCATCTTTAAAGATCAACTGAATCAACTGATGAAAGAAAATAGAAATAACAAAGACAGAAAGAGTTTATGATTTTCATTTTTTGCAGAAAAAAAGATACAATTATTCATAGTAGCTCTACTGTTTTGGAGAACAGCAACAGTATAACAAAAAGATCCGGCAGCATATTTTCTACTTCTTTACACAATTTGCCAAAGTCATTTTCTTTCAAAGAAACTCCAGACGTATTCAGTTTGATTCATCATATCGCCTTCTAGCTATGTCTAGATTTGGATGAAGGGCTTGTGAAGTGCCATTTACTCCGAGCCAGCGAACAAAGAGACCCTCTTTTTTTTACCAGCAGACATCGAGGGCTTATCTCTTGAAGACTATCATTTACCGGCCAGGGTCCTGACAGCCCTCGTTAACATCCCGACAAATGACGAGGCAGATCCAGTTTCTCTCTACCCTGTGTCAGACTCCCAACAGGATCTCCATCCCGAAGGACGTTGGCACGAAAAAAAAAAGAATATTATTCTTGGAGATATTAGTTCTGCAAAGAGATGAAGTGGGCAGATCATGACCTAGAATGGTGTCAAGTGCCAGAATCAGTCTGTGGCCCACCTTCACTACGTATGCTATATTTCTGAATGGTTTTCGAGAGCTAATTATGTGTGGTTAATTGAGTGGACAATCAAAATAAACTTTTTAGCTTATATAGATGCTAGGAAATAAAAATAATTATAGAAACGTAAGCATGTTGTCTCAAGAATAATAACTTGTTTAATGGAATGTGTGATAGCTTTTTTAACCCTTAACTGGTGAGGTGAAATTTTAGGACTTAACTGGGGAGGTGCGGTCTACGAGACCGCATTTCATTTACTCTCAAATTAAATTTTCTAATGAATGTATTAGTATGGAAAACTGCCAATATATTTTGCAGATATTTTTCTTGATATCTAGATATGTTTTAGAAATTTTTCAAAATATATTATGATTGAAAAAAGTAAATGCGTTGGAACGTACATTTTCTTCTCAAATTACATGCTACAATATATAATATTCCTGAAAAAACATATCACTTTTACTTTTTAAATCATATTTATTTTTACAGTGTATGAAGGTATATAAAAGAAAATATAATGTAAAATTCAACAATTATATAAAATAAAAAAAAATGAAAATGGGTAAAATTGGCTCTTTTTTTATCAGCTTGTGTGACTTTCATAGCACGGCTTTCTAGGGCATTTTAAATATACAGGTTAAGAACCAGTATAAAAATCAAACTATTAATTTTGTATATATATCTTTTGGTATATTAATATATTTTATAAATTTTTCAAAATGCATTATCACTAGGAAAATTAATTATGTTTGAACATACATATCAGAATCAGTTGAATGCGAACTTTCATTGAAAAACTCTTCTGTATAGTTATCTTTATCACTAAAATCACTTTCTGCTTCATTTAAAAGTGTCTGGAATACTGCTTCATAGTAGGATCAGTAAATTGGATGATATCTCGGGGCACAAGTTTTAGCGCCATCTGCTAAGCCTTGTTTCTCACTTGGACACTAACAGATAGGTGCGGTCTTAGAGACCGCGCTTAAAGAAATAACCGTATTATTTTAAAAAGCATCCGTTGAAATCGGTTGAAAAAGTGCACGTGTATTGAAGGTCACAAAACAGTCTATCTATTCATTTGAGCTAAAAATAGAATAGGATTGACCAAAAATCCATCACTAGCGGTGTCACAGACCGCAGGTCCCCAGTTAAGGGTTAATATTAAAATAAAAGTGTCAACTTCCATACACATAGGGTATTTTTGGAAGGTAGCAAATGAATGTTTATCTAGAAAATAAACCCTAAATTGCCGATTACTCCAAAATACTTACTAATTACTCCTATAAATCCTGTATTACTAATTACACCTATATTGCTAATTACTGCCTTTGTCGGTTTCAAACTATGTACATATTTTTCAGAGGTAAGATTTATTAGATGTATTTATATCTCTTTTATTTTTTCAATATTCATATATAAGATGTTAATCAGAGTTTATAACAATATTGTATGGAATATATTTTGGCGGCTAATTATGATATGTTTTTCCTAATTAGGGAACATTTTGTACATAGTTTTTACAGTTGATAGAACGTCCAAGTGTTACTGTGAACAATTTCCTATATGTTTATATATAAAATTGTTGGATAAAGTATTGCTTCTGATTATAATTTAATGCTCTTTGAATCTAATGTCTGTTTAAGCATATAGATTACTTCTAAATTCATAAATATCATACTTAATATTGTTTATTGGTTATGATGTCATCCCATTCCACATGACATAAAACATGAATCATTTTGCAAGTCTATACATAACGCGGTAAAGTCTTGGTACTGAAAACCTACCTAGTATTTTTAAAAGAAACTATTTAGTAATACTTTTACCAATCCAGTGTTTAAAACACTAGAAAATTGAAGCACAGATAATAAATTATTAATACTTAACATCAAATTATTTTCAAAATCTTCAATTACTTATAATTTTATCATGTCTATAATCATGATGAAAGCATGTCTATTTCATCATGTCTACACCAAATAATTGAACTTAATGATGCGTTGCTTTTTTCCATAAAATTAATCTCTTAAATGCGCTTAAATTTTTCTGCGCTAAAATTCCATCATATCTATAATTGGGTCCAAATAATTGGGCAATGGTCCTTTGCTTTTTTCAATACAATTAATGTCTAAAATGTTTTGCATTTTTTACTATTCAATGTTATGATACTTTCTGTTACAGGAAATTGGTTTCAGTGGTTCATTTAAGAATCCTTAAAATAACTGAATTTTTAAAGGATTATGCATGATTTATGTATAAAATTCTAGAAACATAAAATAACTTACTTTTATCTTATATCTTTAGTAAAATAAAAAGTCGATGTTCGGATGACTCATAGGTTCAAGAGTTAAGGGACTTATTTAAATTAACAGTGAAAACAAATACCTGGAAAATAAAGCACGATAAATCCTTGGAGGTAAAATTGCAGAAACTGTAAAAAAAAACTTTTTGTGTATAATTACGCAAGTGATATTATATTAATGTTTTTATATCAATTTCAAGAAAATTTTATGAATAATTTGTCTTTCTCTAAGATCAACAACTTCTATTGGCTAATTTTGAAAAATTAATTTTCTTAAAGAATTTGGCGAATTTGCACTAATTCTGTGAATTTCTTTTTGCAACGTCTGGGATTTTCAAACATTAAATAAATTCTTCAAAGTCATCATATTGTAGTTCAGGTTTCAAACTAAAAATATCAAATCAGAGCTCATATATCATAGAGAAAAATATATCAAAGTTTCTGAAAAATATCTTATATGGATGCAGATGAAAAAATGTTTTATATGCAAATGGAACTTGAATTCCTCTCACCCAAATTCTGAGTGCATCGACATCAACCAGTATTCAGTACTTCAAAGGTCGGCGTAAAAAAATAAATAAAATAAAATAAATGAATAAATAAAAATAAAAAAATCACGGAGATTATGCGGGATTTTCAGAGCATCGAAGATTTTTCGACCTGACAGAATTCAGAATCATGACCTGGAATGATGTCATTTACCTCCGTTCCTTTGCATCCGTTCCAATGCGTGTGCCCTACTTCTAATAAGACTTGAAAGGTAAATTAAGTGTGGTTAATTATATTGGCACTAATTAATGTGAGATGCTTGAGAACACAGCAGCTCTGAATTAGGGAAAATAATAGTAAAGTCTTAAACGCTTTATTGCGTCAGTTTGAATTTAAGAACTTTTGTGCATTAATTCCTGGTGGTTTTTACATTAAACAAACTGCACATTTAATTACGTAAATGATATATTTATGATTAAAATACGTGATTATATTAATACTGCAGCAGAACATATTCTGCATGTTGTTAAGCGTTACTTGCTTCATATTTTTAAAAGTTTGATATTGTAATTTTTTTTTTTTTTTACTCGTTGAATAATTGCATTTTCACAATTTTGCTTACCTTTGCATTATTAGCGAAAATAAATTAATTTAAGTTTTTATAACATAATTATTAATTAATCAATTAATGTAGTTAACTCTTAATGCCATATCAGAGCGCCATCTAATAAGAAATATAAAACCTATTTATTTCAAGTTTCTATAAATATTTATAGTAATAAAATCTAAAATAAGTACTAGATAGTAGAAAATAATTGAAACAAAAAATGTTTTATTTTTAAAATTAATAAAAATATGTTTTTAGAAACAATCCTTATTGAATTTATTTTGAAGTATGATTTCCTTAATTCATTTTCTTAATAAATTTTTTCGGAATAAGAAATATGTTATATAAAGACGAAAAAAAGGTATTTTCTCAATTTCTAGCATAATATTTTAAATAACAAGAAAAATGCTGTAGAAAAATTTTCGATTTTGCCAAACAATCCTTATGCAGCCAGTTCATATTCCTAAATATTAAAATCCATGAATTAAATGAGACAGCTTTCTTCGGCGGTTTTTTCATACTGTCTCATCTGTCCATTGTTTTACTTTTTGAGTTATTTGAAAGTTCCTACTAATTTTTTAAATTTAATTTGGCATATTATTTAAAGGAATATTTACATATTAAGAAAATTAAATTTCTGTTTATAATGGAAATAAACATGGAAAAATTATAAGCATGAAGATAATAAATATGGACAAATTACAACAAGCAACAACATCATCTGTCCACTGTTTTAGTTTTTGAATTATTTGAAAGTTCCTTCAAATTTTTAAAATTTTATTTGCTATATTATTTAAAGGAATGTTTACATATTCAGGAAATTAAATTACTGTTTATAGTGGAAATAAACATGGAAAAATTACAAACATGAAAACTATAATTAAAGAAAATTTACATGTGCACGAAGGTATTCGATTTTGCTTTACCTCTCACATGATTTTACTTGTTGCTTTGGCTAAAACTATGTCCAAGACTTTAATAAGAACAAATACCTCTAAACTAAATTCAAAAATAATAGTCTATAAAAGATAAAAACCAAATAATACTTTGTAGTAGATAAGAAAAACAATATTTATTTACTGAAACAAATATTGTCTGTTATTCTTTATTTTCCCTATGAATTTAGCCCCTATTTTGGTAAAGTTTTTTTTTTCTTTTACCTTAAAATATAGAATCGTGTGGAGTTTGGTAGCTTGGTGAAAAAAATACTTGATTTAGGGATCCGGTTTTAGTTTTTATTCTTAAAATATCATTTCACAATCTTGGATATTGAGTATTATCCAATACAATGACCAGTGTTGTATTATTGCCGTTTGGAGAATCCATGCTGGTTCAAATATAATCTTTGCCTCATCACTTTTAAATTTACAAGCAATTAGAAATACATTCATGGAAAAATGCTAAAAAAAATTCAGACTGGTTTCCTTTTTCAGATTAATTATATTTCGTAAATGAATTGAAGGAAGACAAAATAAAAATGGTCGAGTCCTAAAGAAGAAAAACGCTGTCCCACTAAATATTTCATATATGAAAGTTACAGAACCAAAAGCAACTGACAGATTTGGAAGAAAATTTTAACTTTCTTCTCTAGCTTACATCGAAGATGAAATAATATTTTAAAAATGAATATAGGAAAGTTTTCTGGCAAAAATGGCAGGTGTGGAGATTGAGCATTATTTTTTTTTCTGCATACTTTTTCTTATTATGTGTTAAAGATATTGATGACATTCATATCTTGTTGTTAGCTTTTCGTTCTTTATTATTATTTCAAAAATTATGTGTATTAATTTTTGTAATGTAAAATAATTTATGTCTAAAATTCAGTCATTATCCATACCGAAATATTTGCCGCTTTTAGATAATTCTTAACTTTTTTGTACACTTTAAAATTTTGCATTTGAGAATGGAGCATAATAATAATAAAATGTCAGTATTCCGACGAAGTTTTAAATTATACTTTTTAAAGATTTTCCTCAATGTTTTGCTTTAATTATGTTTAATACATGTTCTTCTTTAATAATCCACAACTTATCCATATTTATATATCCAATTTATTATTGTTTCCAAATTAACATAGAAGAGCAAAATAAATTCTTTAAAGCATGTTTTGTATAATTATTCAAGTATTTTTGAATTTTTCGATACATGTCTGTAATATTTTTCCCTGCTTAAGTAATCTCATAGACAGAAACATAGATTCATAGATATATTTAAAGAATGATAAATGTATGTTAGGTCAATGTTCCCAGAAATTCATGACATGATGATAGTACGAGGGAATACAGAATCCAGAATCTCCGATGTTCAATATTCTGATTGCCAGCCAATATCGCAAAAATGGTGAAAAAATGTTATTGGGCTTTTTAAAGTAATAGTATATGTTTAATATACATTCTTATTTAATAATACTTCGTCTGTCAAACTTTATCTGTCCAATTTATCATTGTTTATTAATTAAAAGGACAGCGATATAAAATTCATTAAAACCAGTTTTGCTTATTGATTCATGTATCTTTTAAATTTTTAGTAAATGTCTGTAATATTTCTTTTCTGCTCGGGTAGTCTCAAATTAAGAAAGACAGATGTATAGATATTTTTAATGAATGCTGTATGGATGTTAGGTTCAATGTCCCCAGAAATGGATGAAAAAAATGGTAGTTCCAGGAAATACAGAATCCGGAATGAAAATTTAGTAACAATGTTGTTAGACGTTTTGTGCTAATAGAATTGATCTCCTTAGTCTCTACTCACACAAATGTTTTGTAACAGAAATGGTTATAGTTACAAAGTATGAAACAACATTCTCTATGATTCTATTGAAGCTTCTACCTATGTCCTATTTTAATATGCCCATATTAGTTAGCATCTATAGTCGCGGAAAATGCAATGTATCAGAATTTCTGTGGACGCTTATGTAAAATAGCAATGATTTAATTTAATACCTGAATCCATTGTGCATTACAAAGAATGGAAAAATATAAATCAAGCAGCATGATATTGACCGGCATTCAGATATTTTTCTTTTACGCTTTCATATGATTGCAATATCGCATGCCTTGACTCGTGAGTCACATTTCGAAACTGACACTGAATCGCGTGAAGGACATTTTCAAAATAAACAAATTAATGTGTTTCAACTGGAACTAAATATTGCATCAAAATACTTTGCGTTGTCTGCTGACAGTAAAACTGATAAGTACTTGCGGAATAAACTAAAATGTATCATTAGAACGGAATTAAATAGGCACTTTATTCTTTGTTTTGCTTTTCAGCTACAAAAATGTTGAAAAACGTGGCTCCTGCCAAAGATAGCGAACATTACCATATCAGTTGCAGGAAAGACAATTCGTGCTAGAAGTAATCTAGAATAACAGAAATATTCATTGAATAACTTAAGTATCCTAAAATAACTTTGCTAAGTATACATAATAACATTGTTCGCTCATTAAATAATTGCAAATCCTTATACTACAATTTTCCTCTTGTTTATAGACATAATGATGATATTTCTCATTGATTGGCCATTTATTAGGAAATTACTTTCTTGTTTTTTATTCGCAATTCTAGAATAAAGATAAAAAGAGAAATTTTTAAGAAAAAGGAAAATTGGTTTGTAAGATCTTGATTATTTTAATGCTTAAACAAAACGGATATTCACCTTGTGAGCAGAACATATGAATTGTTTACTTTCTACATAGCACTAAAGGCTCACGGGAAAAACTTTGAAAACAATTTAGGGCAATATTTACCTTAAGCATTATAATACATAATAATGAAAAAAAAATATTTACTAGATATATTCGTTTTTTTTTTCAAATTGATTATGTATTTATGAATTTCAAGTTATTATTTATCATATTTTATCGTTTTCGAATTAGCTTGTATGCTGGTATGGATCTCAATTCGGGATTCATTGATTTTTCTATGCATTTATTTACACCGAATATTTTATGATTCTAAGAAATCCCTTTATTTTCGTTTGTAAGGTATTTATTTCTTCATATTTAAAGAAATATTGCAATAAATTCATCACTTATTCTCGATGCACAAGAATTTTTTTTTAATTTTGCACATTTATCTTTTATCGATAACAATAGATTATAATGAGCTTAAATGTCAGTTAAATGATTAATTTAATTGAATTTTGGTTGCATACCAGTAATGACACATGGGGTATGAAAAATCTATTAAAATGTTTTATAATGTACTTGTACTAAAACAATAATAAATTAAAAAACTTTAACTATGAGAAATAAAAAATAAAAATGTTTTCTCTCCAATTCTAAAAGAGAAGTTATAAAAATTGCTTTTTAAAATTATTTAATAAGTCATTTAAGCACAAAAATGGGGGAAAATATAAAATTACTCGTAAAATTTAATGATGTGTATTCGTTTTGTCCTTGAAGCATTCCTAGGCTAAAATACTTTCTCCGGTTTCCTAGTAAAAGTTATTAAGAGAAAAAATATTATTATTTCCAATTAGTGAACAGTGCTAATGAGACAAAAACTTTTTAAAGCGAAACTATTTTGAAAACTAAATTACTTATCAATACTCTAAAATGTTCCGGCGTCAACTCAAATAAACAAATAAGCAATTTAAACCATAATTCTTTTTCTGGTACAGTAACAAGTCATTTTTTTAAAATTCTGGGATTGCTAATTATTTGACAGGTGAAAGAACTTTATAATCGTGTAATAATTTTTGAAGGCAATGTTGATGGAAAACTACTGAGTTGCTAACTATTCAATGAACTATTAAATGAAGCCATTTTTTAACGATATCTGCTTTTAAATCGCATATTTAAATTAATTATTGATTGCATTTTGTTGTTTTAAAATTCTCCGACAGCAAAGGTGCTGCTTTAATTTTCATTTTTAAAAAATCTGTTTAATAATTTCGTATCAATTCTATTTTTTGCGCAAAATGTTTTGAGGAATTTAATTTTTTCTCTCAATATTATTTGTTCATTGCTGTTTCATTCATTTAAGGTTCTTTTTCTTTAATGTAAATGGATTATTTATACATTAGTCCGATTGATACTATATTCTAATATTACTTATTACGCTTGTTCTGGTAATCCAACAAATTTTATTAGTTGGATTTTCAGACCACAGCTTTACATTACTATAACAGCTAAAATATTTTCCTTTTAATTTTCTAGTTAATATCATGCTTAATTAAAGCTTTTTTCTTGGTGATGAATATCGTTAATTAAAACTCAAAAAATATTCTAAAGTAATTTTTCTTGATAACTTACAAAATAATCATTTTTGAGAGTGTATTTATAAATATAATTATTAATGTATCTAATTTATTTATAGTTAATATGGTTCATCAGTGGCTTTTTTACTTTCTCGTATAAGTGGTATAAAGGAACTATAGTAATCGTGAAAAAATTCGAACTCGAGATTGTGACGAATCTCCACGTTTTAGACCTTGTGTTCGAAAAACGTATTTTTAGAAAATATGCATCTGTCTGTCTCTGTCTGTGTCAAAGAAAACTGAAACAGTTGCGTTTTCAGCAAAATTTCTTTAGTTTTAAATATTGTAAAATCTGAAAGTTAATAATAATGCATTGTTCCATTTATGTACACCTTCAGAAAATGCCATTAATAATCAATCCTAAGGATTATAAGGGATAATGGATAAGGTTCATAATGGATTCTTGTTCGAATGAATAAAAATACTTCATATGAAAAGAAAATGACAAGAAGAAGTGGGAGTGGTCTCTGCTAGACTTTCTCCCAAAATCTCTAATAATCTTGACATGCCTAATAGCAATTTGCATGGCACTGGTTTACAATAGTTAAGAAATATTAACTTTTGGCATGAATTTAGCATTTTGAGTGCATCTATCGTGCCATCTTTGGCGATTAATCCCTGGCATGCAACCTATGTTTCTCTCCATCTATAAAATCCAAAATGTGATGCAAAACAGCGACACGAAATGTGATATATTTAAATCATTGAGCTTTTCAATTATCAAGTTTGTATGTTTCTGAAAGTATAGACCGACATAGCGTCAACATGTAGTAAATTTGGACTTAAAATTCGATAGGTGTCTACACTATAGTTGTGATATCTATTTACTGAATTTTATCTGGCCTCTCTTAGTTTTGTAATTATTGTATTAAATTATATTCGAACAGCCGGACATACAGATTTCCTCTGATCAGATTTTACTCAAAACTTTAAAGGAATCTGTAAATTAGGTGTAATGACCATGTACCGAATTTCAACAGTCTAGTTCAAAGTGTTTTTCAGTTATCTTTGGCATAGATAGAGACAGACAGGTGAACATTTTCTAAAAAGGTGTTTTTCTAGCACAAGGAGATCTGAAACGTGGAGATTCTATAAAATCTCGAGTTCGAATTTTTTCGCGATTACTATATTTTCTTTATACTACTTATACGAGAAAGTAAAAGACGCCACTGATGAACCATATTAACTATAAATAAATTAGATACATTAATAATTATATTTATAAATACACTCCCAAAAATGATCATTGCGTCAGTTATCAAAAAAATAACTTTAGAATAATTTTTGAATTTTAATTGATGATGTTCATTACCACGAAAAAAAAGCTTTAATTAAGTATGATATTAACTATAAAATTAAAAAAATTAACTGCATTAGTAATGATAATCATTAATAAAATTTATTGGATTACAAGAACACAGAATAATTAGCATCATTAAAGTATCACATCAATCGGAGTATTGTAAAAATGTTCCATTTACATTAAAGGAAAACAGCATTAAATGTATGAAACAGAAGTAAACAAATAATATTAAAAGAAAAAATTTAATTTCTCTAACGATTTAATGAAAAAATGAAATTAAATCGAAACTATTAAATATATTTTTTAAAAATAAAATTAAAGCAGCAACTTTTCTAAGTTCGGAGAATTTTCAAAATCAAAATATAATCAATAATTGATTTAAATATGCTACTTAAAAACATATATAGTTAAAAAAAATGGACTCATGTGGATTTAGAAAATAATTCATTTAATAGTTAGCAACTCTAGTCTTTTATCAGCATTGCCTCCAAAAATTATTACGCGATTATAAAGTTCTTTCACCTGTGAAATAATTAGCAATTTTAGAATTTAAAAAAAATGGCTTGTTAATCAACTGAAAAAAGAATTATGGTTTAAATTGTTTATTTGTTTATTTGAGTTGACGCCGGAACATTCTAGAGTGTTGGAAGGTAATTAAGTTTTCAAAAAGGTTTCCGTTTTGAAAGTTTTTGTCTCATTAGCACTGTTCACTAATTGGAAATAATATTTTTTTTCTCTTCATAACTATTACTAGGAAAAAGGTGAAAGTATTTTAGCTTAAGGTTGCTTCAAGGGCAAAAGGAATATGCATCATTAAATTTCATGAATAAATTTTATATTTTTTCCATTTTTATGTTTAAATGACTTATTATATAAATTTGAAAAAAAAAATCATTAACTCCTCTATTAGAATTGAAAAGGAAACGTTTTCATTTTTATTTTTTTTTATTTTTCATAGTTACAGTCTTCAATTCATAATAGTTCTACTACAAATATATTACAAAATATTTAATAGATTTTTTCATACACCAGTTGGAAATACTGGTATGGAACCAAAATTCAATTAAATTAATCATTTAACTGAACTTTAACTCATTATGAATTCCTTTTATCAATAAAAGATAAATGTGTAAAATTTAAAATTCTTGTGCATCGAGAAATGAGTGAAGAATTTATTGCCATATTTCTTTAAATATGAAAAAAAAATACCTAACAAACGAAAATAAAGGGATTTCTTGCAATTAAACATTCCATTTAAATAAATGCATAGAAAAATCAATGAATCCCGAATGGAGATCCATACCAGCATACTACGTATTCGAAAACGATAAAATATGATAAATAATAATTTGAAATACAGAAATCCGTAATCAATTTGAAAAGAAAGAATATATCTGGCCAGTCATTTTTGCTTTCATTCTTATGTGTAATAATAGTGCATTAGGTTCATATTGTCATACATTTATCTCAAAGCTTTTTGTGTAAGCCATGTAGAAATTACATTTCAATTTTTCTGAGTACATGGTAGATATTCATTTTGTTTAAGCACTAAAATCATCTTTCATACCATCTTTCATACCACTAAATACCTTTCATACCAACACTAAATCATCTTTCATACCAATTTTCATTTCTCTTAAAAACGTATCTTTTTTTCTTTATTTTAGAACCGTGGATAAGAAACAGGAAGGTAGTTTTCTAAATAAATTGCCAATATATATATATATATATATCAGTGTTTATTGCCAATATCAGTGTCAATATCAATTGTCAATATCAGTGTTTATTGCCAATATATATATATATATATATATAGAAGGTAGAAGGTAGTTTTCTATATATATATATAGAAAACTACCTTCT
>JAPMOR010082548.1:0-16013 GCA_026543865.1 Argiope aurantia | reverse complement strand
ATTGGACACACTCGATTCACCCATATTCATTTGTTGTTAGGTGAACAACCACCACTGTGTTCGCGATGCCATTGTCAAATGTCTGTTCAACATATTTTATCAGAATGTCCAAATTTCAATGCTCATTGTTTACAGTTTTTTTAAAAGTCTTGCCCTTCATTATCTTCCCTGCTTGATAAGACACCTCATTTCCAAATTTTTGCTTTTTTAAAGTCCATAAAGTTTTATCCATTGATTTAAATCTTGTTTACTTTTTGCTTCTCCTCATCTTCTCTTCGATGAGTGTCTTAAAATGATATAATTTTACCCATTGTTTGGCGCAGCATAGTCAACATCATGGCTCTTGCACCATAAAAACTTCAAACAATTCAATTCCCAATTTATGCCCATCTCTAATTTTAGCTCTTCGCAGACCATTAATTCTTAATCAGCAGATAAAATGGATGAAGCCAACTCTGAGCTTGAATTCATGACCACAAATAAACCCAGTCCAAACACTGACAGCGAAATAGAATCAAATAATGCAATAGAATACAACTCTCATGAAACAATTGATGAAACACCACTTGCTCCGGAACCTTCTACCGATTTCATCACGGCTGATAAAACTATTTTTAAAAGAAATCCCTAAGAATGTCAAGTTAAATGGATTGATCTTAAAAATTTTTACAGTGAACCTTTAAGTAATATATAACAAATACTTGAAAAAACATCGAATCAAAAGATTATAATGATTTTTTTTTCTTCTTTTCACTGGTTTTTGTAATTTATTGTATATATTTTAATGCCATGAGAGATGCATTTTCCCTTTTAAATTTCATCAATACTTTAATCTTGACATTTTTGGAAAAATTTTCTTTACGGGATGTAATTTGCATTTTTATAAACGCTGATAATATTCATTATTTGATGTCTTTCATTTTATCACGAGAAATTATAATTTTAAACTGACTGAATTGTACGTGACAGTTTTAATACCATTTGTTTTGCGCAGTATAGCCATATTTGGCTCTTGCGCCATTAAATCGCAAAATACCATACCATACCACTCTTTTTGAAAATTATATAAGATTTCCACACTGCTTGACTGACTAAGTAACGAAAAATCTTTATGTAATATTTTCGTTGCTGATTTCTTGCTACTAGGTAGTATGATAAACACTGATCGGATTTATCTACTCCACCCATTGTACAGTTATAGTCAGCTACAGCTGTAGGTGTCAGATTGAGAGATATTGTTTTCCGTGATTCCACAGTCACCATGGAAGTATTATGTGTGGTACTAAGCATGATCCATTTTAACAAGCAAATTTTACTTCTCTGAAAGGCTAACAACTTACCTCTTTTCACTTTTGACGACCTTTGTAATGGAGGCAAACCTTTCTTGTTCGCTCTTAAAGTACCGTAAACATCCGTTTTGCATTTTATAAGTAATTCGGCTAATTCTGGTGAAGTGTAATAGTTGTTGGTGTTAATGCGTATCCTTTGTTTTTGAGTTCATGAATAAGGGTCATAAATTTTTTAGTTGACACACCATAGCTCTCATAATCTTCATGGAATGTCTACCTTTTCCCAGATAAATAATGGAATTCCAAATGTATCCACTTTCAGATTCACAAAGTTGAAATAGTTTTATTCCAAATCTGGATCTTTTAGTTGAAATATACTGCTTCCAGGTTAAGCGTCCTTTATAGCCAATCAAGGATTCATCAATTGATATTTCCTGCTTTGGTATGTACACAGATTGAAAACGCTGAATAAGCATGCTATGGAACTTGCCAATTTTTTTAAGTTTGCTATTGTGAAGAGATTCGTCATGTTTATTATTACTGCTTTCGAAATTAAAAATTTCATGATAAGAGGATGTCTTTTTTTTTCATTCATCACGTTTTCAAAAAAATGGAGTGCACAAAATAGGTCTTTTTGACCAAAACCATTTTTCCTTAGGTTTTTGTAGTATTCCTTGTAGAAGCAACAAAGCCAAAAAACGTTTTAGTTCTTCACTTGTAACATCTTTCCATTGCAGGGATCTAGATGATGGAGTTAATTTTACATTTGCAAAATACTCTTCCGCAAAGCTATTTGTTTCTTTTACTATAAATGACATTATTTCATCATCAAAAACCAGGCTGAAGTAATCCAATGGGTCTTCCGACTGTCGAACTGAAACTCTGATTCCTGGATAGATTAAAAATGGAAACATCAATACTGCACCATTCTCTCGCATTTTCCATAGTGTCATCTTCTGATTCGTATTTTGAGGATGAGAATTCATCGTCCGATGAAGTTTCAGTTGAATTTTCTTCTTCAGAATCACTTAACATCATCAAGCAAATTCAGTAATATTTTACAACTTATGTGCAGACCTTCAGACGCCGTATTCAAAGATGCTAAAGCAGAGTTATTTCTTTATAGATTCAATAAAACGAGATTTGAATCGCTAATTAGAAACATGATAGCATAATAATACTTAGTCGTCTGTCATCATCGGTAGTCTTGATTTCATCAACCATAGCATGTCATTTGAAAGATTCGTATATCATGCTATTTAAATAAAGCCATTATAAAGTTCATAAAAACTGTAACTGAAGTATGATAAAGTTACTGTTTAAAAAAAGTTGATATTTTTTCTTAACGTTAAAAAAGTAACGATGGAACGATATCGTAAAATAGCAAAATTGGTTTCAATTTCATTTCAATAAGAATGTATTGTTACAAATTATTTTTTTAATTAATTTTGAACTGTTTATAAAATCTGAAGAAAAATTGTCCCGAAGACAAAATTTTTGTCTCTGGAAAGTTTATCTTTTGAATTTTAATGTGAGGCATCAGTTACCAATAAGCTTTTTCCATTGATTAAAATTTAAATTAAGATTTAATAAGTAAAAAATTAACAATTTTGAAAAAGATTTTCCTTATTTAATATCTACTGCTATGGAAGTAATTATGTGCCAATTTTTATAAATCTAGGACCCGCTGTTTACTTGTAGTTAATTTTTGGTGATTTTTGCTTCTCGGAATTCACAAAAAGCGAATCTAACAGTATGATTATAATATAAATATAATACAATTTTTAATCCAAAAGTTGTAATATAAATTTATATAAAGAATTCTTAAGGCAAAATTTCAATTAATTATTTTGCCTTTTTTAGTACGTAATAAGTTGCAAAAGCTTTAGAAAATTTGTTAAGCCATATCTTCAAGCAACACGAGTGAATTACAATACCTTTTTAACCATTGTTTTTCTTTATTTTTCTGAAAATTATTCAAAGGATTCATAATATGCTGTTTCTCCTATAGTAATTACGAATAATATAACACTTACATGTAATTAATTCTTTACTATTTATCTTCTCATTTTTCTAAAAATGATTTTATTTATCCTTTTTTATATTAATATGCCATACATATGAATAATTAGGGCAAATAAGTTAACCCTTTATCTACTGCATTATGAACTACTGAAAATTTCTTCATAAATATATTTTTTTAGTTGCCATATCTCCCCGGTGCGAAGTTTAATTTGTTAGAACTAATTAATTAAAATGGTACTTAAAAGTACCGTCAGTACACAATGTATAAATTTCTTCATAATAGAAAAAAAAATTACGGATAATATTTCTAATGAAATTTAACCTCTTAAAAATGCTAAATAACAACAACAAAAAAAAAACACTCATAAGAAAACAGAGAAATTATCAAATTGACATAATTTTATTTTATGCATAATAAAGGTAGAAATTCACATTTGATGATAATCATAATAACAGTTTTTTTTCATTTATGCTCAAAAATATATTACAAGTTGAGCATTTTTAATGTGGTTTTGATTGAATATTTTTGAGTGCACAGAACTCACAACGTCCTCGATTCGACACAAATGTTGGCCAATGATATCCTATATTTTCTAAACGAACATCATTAGAAACAGACAAGTTTCCTTTTCTTCTCTTTTTTGCACATTTTCAAATGCTCTTGACAATGTTAGTAAAAAAACAAATAATTAAAAAAAATCTATAATTGAAATCTATAAAAAATACTAAAGCATATTGCTACACTACACTTTCATAATTACATTATAACAAACAGAAATACTACAGATAATTACATGGACAAAAAGAAATCACGTTTTTCTCCAACATTACTTGTACTGGCTGTACTTCCCCTCAGGGGCTCACCTACTATAGGTGAGTACGGGTGTCCCAATCCCAAGGTACCCAGTGATCTATACTCCCTTTATGTTTCCACTCCCCTACGCCTTCTTCTATCTGCTTAGATTTTTCCTAACCTCAACAACAAGCGAGGGAGCTCTCCATGAGAAGCTGTTGCCGCTCTGTTTGCTTCTTGCTAACTGTCTCTGTTTACTTAACAATGAAGAGAAAACATACTTTCACGAGCCCACACGAAATTTCCATACTCTTGATTTGGCCATATGCTCTCCCGAACTTCCGCCGTTGCTAAACTTTACTGTTAGCAACGATCTATATAATAGCGATCATTTTCCTATTATTGTCTCCCATGCTGATAGCGGCGGTGCGACTCACTGTCCTCCGCGTTTTCTATTCCAGCGGGCAGACTGGAAGGCCTTTTCGCAACTAGCAGATATCACTGAGTCTATGATCAACATCACAGATATTTCTGAAGCTGTACAAAATGTCCTTGATATTATAATCTGTGCCGCAACTTCCACTATTCCAAAGAGTCCATCACGTCTAAGGAAATTTCGAAGACCGTGGTGGAATGAAGCCTGTCGCGACAGTCACAAACATCAGAAAAAGTTATGGAACATCTTTCGTAGATATCCTACTACAGAGAACCTCGTTGCTTTTAAAAAAGCCAAAGCACTAGCTCGCCGCATACGTCGTCGTAGTCAGAGGGAATCCTGGATTCAATTTATATCCTCTATAACATCCTCTACATCCAGCAAAGTCTTGTGGAGAAAAGTAAAGGCTGCTAATGGTATATATCATAACTCTTCCATTCCTGTTTTAAATAGAGGGAATGTGAAGTATTATGATCCATTAGACGTAGCCAACATTCTGGGCGAATCTTTTGCACAAGTCTCCGCAATTGATTCTTATAGCCCTACTTTTCTGGCAATTAAGAATCGCGCGGAACGGTTGCATTTAAATTTTAGTGACCGAAATACTTCTCCCTACAATTGTGAGTTTAGGATGTTTGAGCTAGAAACATCATTATCTTATTCCCATGATACGAGTCCAGGGCCTGATGAGATTACCTACAATATGCTCCGCCATTTAAATAGAACTTCCCTTTCGAACCTATTGTTATTATTTAACAGAATATGGATCGAACAGAAGTACCCTTCACAATGGCGGGACGCTATAGTGATCCCTATACTAAAACCTAACAAGGAAGCTTCTAACCCTCTGCCCTTCAGGGGCTCACCTACTATAGGTGAGTACGGGTGTCCCAATCCCGAGGTTCCCAGGGATCTTTACTCCCTTCATGTTCAAACTCCCCTATGCCTTATGCTTTCTGCTGTTTTTTCCTTCCCTCGATGGCAAGCGAGGGAGCTCTCCATGAGAAGCTGTCGCCGCTCTGTTTGCTTCTTGCTTCTCATGGACAGCCAAAACCCCACGTGTTGGCCGTGTGTGGCGACCTATTAGAAAGACGGGTGGTGCACTGTGGTCCCCGGTGTATCAATCGGCTGGTACCTAGTCACCTGAGTGGCTAGTCTGCTAGGGATCAAGCAAAGGGGTTACTCCTTGGGCTTGGCGTTAAGGGTGGTCACTGTCCCCGGGGGTAACTCCGAGCGTATAGGTTCCGGCTAGCACTATGGTAAGTACCGAGGCTAGACGTCTAGAGCCGGTGGCTGCCATCCCTTGTTGGGCTCCGTGGTGGGCGGTGCCGTCGGGCCTGAAAATTCAAAAATGTCATATGGGCTGCTCCAAAAAATCTCCCTTCAGTGGGCATAAGAAGCATGTTTTCTTTACTTCTAATCAATTTGATACTTTTTTCGTTATTAAAAGAGTCTCTGACAAGCAGGATACTTTTAATTCAGTTTCACCTTTTTTAGTGCAAAAGGCCATTGCAGCAGTTGTCGGCGAGGTTTCCTCAATACGTAAAATGCGTTCAGGTGATTTGCTGGTAGAAGTCTGCTCCAAAAAGCAAGCCCAGCAAATCATAAAATTAAAAGCTTTAGCAAATATTCCAGTCACTGTTAATTCTCACACATCACTTAATTATTCAAAGGGTGTAATCACTTGTGGAGAACTTTTTAACGTTTCTCTGGAGGAAATAACTATGGAACTAAAGCCACAAGGAGTGACACATGTACGCCAGATTAATATTCGGCGAGATGGACAACTCCTTCCCACTAAACATTACATCCTTACTTTTCACAGTCCCAAATTGCCCGAATTTCTATATGCAGGCTACATAAAACTACCAGTACGACAATACATACCAAACCCTCTGCGTTGCTTCCAATGTCAACGTTTTGGCCACTCTAAGGCTAACTGCCGCGGGACCCTCACTAGCGCCCGTTGTGCAGAAAAGGGCCATGATAGCCAGTAGTGTTGCGCACCAGAAAAGTGCGTAAACTGTGGGGACAATCATACTTCATATTCTCGAAATTGTGAACGCTGGCAGTTAGAAAAGCAAATAACATCAATTAAAATTAAAGAAAATATACCCTACCCTGAAGCTAGAAAAAAAGTTCTAGCTCAAACTCCCATACCCGGCTTAACATATGCATCTGTTTTGAAAAAACCCTTTTGTTCAAACTTTCGTGCAGCAATTGTGTTAAATACGTTACCCAAAACAAAACTACAGATAAATCTTCTGACTCTGATACCGATCCTACTGTAAAAACTACCATCCCCGAAAATATCAAACAAGTTAGATCTAAATCAAATACAAAATCCAAAAATTCTTTAAAGCTAAAGCTTGCGAAACGTGGCCTTACCTCGACACAGTTGCATTCAAAAATGAAACTATCAAAAACACATAATTCCGTCGCACTGGGACTGGCGACGAAGGGTATCGTCCAAAAGGATTTAACTTCCGTTTTTGGTGATACACTCAAATGTCCCGATACCATCGCCCTCCATCCTTCTGAAGGGGATGAAGAGGAATTAGAAATGAGTTGCGATACTCCGTCAACTCAAACGACTGGTCTTAAACTTTCTCCTATTACAAGAATCTCTTAATGGGTACCTTCCTCTCTTGGAATTGTCGCGGCCTTCGGTCCAAACTTCAGGATATCAAGGCAATTTGTAACAAATTTCATCCCATCTGTTTTGGTGTTCAAGAGGCCCTCTTGACGCCTACCATTCCCATCAAATTACGCGGATATAACTGTGTTCGGAAAGATGCAGGCACTGGATCTCATGGTTCTGGAGGTGTCTGCATTTTCACATCAAACCTTTTTCCTAGCACAACTCTCAATTTGCATACCTCTCTTCAGGCTGTGGCTGTACAGGTTCATGTACGATGTTTGGTCACAGTCTGCTGCATTTATCTTCCGCCTCATGATAACATACGTCAACAGGATCTTGACACCTTAGTGGGCCAGCTTCCTAAACCATTTATTATATTTGGCGATTTCAATGGACATAGTATTCTATGGGGTTCGGATAGTACAAACCGTCGAGGGCAGCAGATAGAACAGTTTATTGCTGATAACTGTCTCTGTCTGCTCAATAATGATGAGCAAACGTACTTCCATGCGCCCACACGTCGTTTCCATTGTCTTGACCTAGCTATATGCACTCCTGAGCTGCTACCGTTGTTGAATTTCACTGTTGGGGATGATCTACAAAATAGCGATCACTTTCCCCTAATAATCTCCCACGCTGATAGCGGCGGTGTGACTATTTGTCCTCCGCGTTTTCTATTCCAGCGGGCAGACTGGACTACATTTTCCCAACTTGCAGTTATCAATGAGGCCATGGTCAGTAATGCAGACATTTCGAAATCCCTACAAAATGTCATTGACACGATAATTAACGCCGCTAACGCCACCATTCCAAAAACTTCCCCACGTCTAAGAAAATTTCGTAGACCGTGGTGGAATGAAGCCTGTCGCGACAGTCATAAAAAACAGAAAAAACTCTGGAATCGGTTTAGAAGGTACCCGACGACTGAGAACTTCATTGCTTTTAAAAGAGCCAAAGCGCTAGCTCGCAGTATTCGACGTCGTAGTCAGAGAGAAGCATGGACTAAATTTGTTTCATCCATTACATCCTCAATCTCCAGTAAACATTTATGGAAAAAGGTAAAAGCTGCTAATGGGATCTATAAAGAAACTTCTATTCCTTTTTTAAAAACCGGTAATACGATGTATTCGAGCCCATTAGACGTTGCTAACATACTTGGTCAAGCGTTTGCACAAGTTTCCTCAGCCGATTCTTACAGCCCTGATTTTTTGGCAATTAAGAATCGCGCGGAACGGTTGCCTTTGCGCTTCAATGCCCGAAGTGCCATTCCATATAACTGTGAATTCAGGATGTATGAACTAAACATGGCTTTGTCTCAGGTCCATGATACCAGCCCTGGACCAGATGGAATCACGTATAACATGCTTCGCCATTTGAATACCATTTCCCTTTCGAATCTGTTACTGCTTTTTAACAGAATATGGACTGAGCAGAAATATCCTTCACAATGGCGAGAGGCTATTGTGATTCCTGTCTTAAAACCTGGCAAAGAACCATCTGTCCCTCTGAACTGCAGGCCGATTGCTCTTACAAATTGCCTTTGTAAGATCTTCCAGCGTATGGTCAACATGCGTCTTATTTTCGAACTAGAGAAACAAGGATGCATCTCCCCTTTGCAGAGTGGTTTCCGTAGAGGTCGGTCTACTTTTGACAACCTCATATTATTGGAAACCCAAATTCGCAACGCATTTGTTAGGAGGAACCACCATGTTTCAATATTTTTCGACATAGAGAAAGCGTATGACCGTGCCTGGCGCTATGGCATACTTTCCACACTTTTTAATTTCGGTTTTAGAGGTAACTTGCCTATATTCTTACAAAATTTTTTAACACAACGTTCTTTTCGAGTTCGAGTCGGTAACTCTTATTCTAAAGATTTTATTCAAGCTGAGGGAGTTCCACAAGGAAGTGTCCTCAGTGTCACACTTTTTATTATTCATCTTAGCCAAATTTTAAATCATTTGCCATCATCTGTCCATGGAACCCTTTATGTTGACGATCTGCAGATCTCATGCCAAGGTAGTAACATGGCACTAATAGAGCGACAATTGCAAAACGCAGTCAATAGAGTGGTAGCTTGGTGCAATAACAATGGCCACACCATCTCCCCAGTGAAAAGCAGTTGCGTTCACTTCTGTCGGAAAAGAAACATTCACCAGGATCCTTGTATTAGAATTAAAAATATTCCAATTCCTGTGGTGAATGAAGTACGGTTTTTGGGAGTAACTTTCGATCGGAAACTCACCTTCCTTCCGCATATATTATATTTGCGGAAGAAGTGTGAGAAATCATTAAATATTTTAAAGGTTCTCTCAAAAACATCATGGGGTGCCGATCGAATCTCCCTTCTCGGAATTTATCAGGCAATCATTCTCTCCCGGATAGATTATGGATGCATGGTATATGGTTCCGCCCGCTCATCTGTTTTGCGGCGACTGGATACCGTCCATCATTCTGCATTGCATATTTGCTCTGGTGCGTTCCGTACATCTCCAGTTGAAAGCCTCCATGTTATATGTCACCAACTGCCCCTTTCTTTAAGGCGACAGAAATTGTCTACCACATTTTGTTTTCGAACGAAATCTGTTCCGAAACATCCTTTGAGCCAAATGTCATTGCCAGTAAGTCTTCGTCGACTTTATAATGCCCGTCCTTCTCACATCCTTCCATTTTGTGAAAGAGCCAAATTGCTCCTGCATGACTCGGACCTTAACACGATTCGTGTTAAAGCTATTGACATCTATAGTATCCCACCCTGGGATATCCCACAGTTTTCTTACTTGAATCCTTTCATTGGATTCGATAAATCCTCAACTGCGCCTGTTGTTTTCCAACAGATATTTTCCTACCATCGCTACCCCTCAGGGGCTCACCTACTATAGGTGAGTACGGGTGTCCCAATCCCGAGGTTCCCAGGGATCTTTACTCCCTTCATGTTCAAACTCCCCTATGCCTTCTGCTTTCTGCTGTTTTTTCCTTCCCTCGACGGCAAGCGAGGGAGCTCTCCATGAGAAGCTGTCGCCGCTCTGTTTGCTTCTTGCTTCTCATGGACAGCCAAAACCCCACGTGTTGGCCGTGCGTGGCGACCCATTGGACGGGTGGTGCACTGTGGTCCCCGGTGTATCAATCGGCTGGTCGCTAACCTCCTGAGTGGTTAGTTTGCTAGGGATCAAGCGAAGGGGCTACTCCTTGGGCTTGGCGTTAAGGGTGGTCACTGTCCCCGGGGGTAGCTCCCAGCGTATAGGTACCGATTAGCACTAGGGTGGATGCCGAGGCTGGGAATGACCAGAGCCGGTAATTGCCTTCCCTTGTTGGGCTCCGTGGTGGGCGGTGCCGTCGGACCCGAATCATTTGTCATATCGTATGGGCTCCTCCAAACGTGGTCCCTTCAGTGGGCATAAAAATATTCCAGTATCTTTTAACTTATCAAATCATTTCGATCCATTTTATATTGTAAAGCGAGTTTCTGCAAATAACGAAACATTTCAAACGGTATCTCCATTTCTTGTGCAAAAGGCTATAACGGCAACAGTAGGCGATGTTAAATCCATTCGTAAAATGCGCTCTGGTGACTTGCTTGTTGAGGTGAATTCTCGTAAGCAAGCCCAGCAGATTCAAAAATTAAAAGCTTTGGGAAATATAGTAATTACTACAAGCCCTCACCAGTCGTTGAATACCTCTAAAGGTGTCATTACCTGCGGGGAACTCTTAAATGTCCCTGTAGATGTAATAAAATCGGAAATGAAACCTCAAGGAGTTATAGATGTCCGCCGCATCACTATACGGCGTAATGGACAACTCCTTGAAACAAAACATCACATCTTAACGTTTCAGACACCCAAACTGCCAGAATTTGTTTACGCAGGTTACATACGACGCCCAGTAAGGCCGTACATTCCGAATCCACTCAGATGCTTTCAGTGCCAGCGATTTGGCCATTCTAAAGTAAATTGCCGCGGGTCTTTAACATGTGCTCGCTGTGCAGGAAAAGGGCATGATAGCCAGGAATGTTCCGCACAGGAAAAGTGTGTGAACTGTAAAGGCGATCACCCTTCCTTTTCTCGATCATGCCCGAGCTGGCAGCTTGAAAAACAAGTAATGACAATAAAAATCAAAGATGACCTTTCATATCCCGAAGCCAGGCGTAGAGTTCAAGTACAAACTCCTATTCCTGGTAAAAGTTACGCTTCTGTTGTCCAGAAAACCTTTTGCGCAAACTGTTCGTGTAATAATTGTGTAAAATTTCACACTAATTCAAAGCCACCTGAAAACATTAGGAATTCTGATTCTGAACATTCCAACAATAGTACACTTGACAAACCCAAGAAACCACAAAAGAAATTGAAGAAAAAATTGCAAAACTCGCTGACGTTGAAGTTAGCAAAACGCGGTATTTCAAAACCGGAGCTGCCTTTGAAATTGAAAAAGTCCACAGCTAAAAATTCCGTCGCTTTGGGACTTGCGACGCAGGGTATAGTTCACAAGGACTTGTCGTCCATATTTGGTGGCATGCCCAAAAGTCCAGATCGCCTTTCTCTCCATCCATCAGATGAGGATGAGGATGAGGATTTGCACATGAGTTGTGAAGTTTCCGCAACTCTACCACATGCACCTATTAACTTACCTGCAATCTCGAATTGTTAATGGGTACCTTCATTTCTTGGAATTGTCGCGGCCTTCGGTCCAAACTTTTTGACATCAAGACCATTATGAACACCTTTCATCCTGTTTGTTTTGGTCTTCAAGAGACTTTCTTGAAGTCCAATATTCCAATTAAATTACGCGGTTATAATTGTGCTCGGAACGATGCAGACACTGAATCTCATAGTTCGGGAGGGGTCTGTATCTTCACATCTAATATATATCCGAGCACACCTCTCACTTTACAAACTTCTCTACAGGCTGTGGCTGTGCAAGTTCAGACACGAATTTTGGTCACAGTCTGTTTCTATATATTTACCGCCTCATGATGTCATTCGTCAGCAAGATCTTGACCAGTTAGTGGACCAGCTTCCTAAGCCTTTTATTCTATGTGGCGATTTCAATGGACATAGTATTTTGTGGGGTTCAGACAGTACAAACTCTCGAGGGCGGCAGATCGAACAATTTATAACAAATAACTGTATCTGTCTGCTTAATAATGATGAGAAGACGTACTTTCATGAACCCACACGTAGCTTCCATTGCCTTGATCTAGCCATGTGCTCTCCTGAACTCTTGCCATCGTTGACCTTTACAGTCAGCAAAGATCTACATAATAGTGATCATTTTCCTATTATTGTCTCCCATGCTGATAGCGGCGGTGCGACTCCCTGTCCTCCGCGGTTTCTATTCCAGCGGGCAGACTGGGATAATTTCAAGCAGTTGGCAGATATCACCGAGAACATGGTCAGTACTTACGACATCACGGAAGCAGTACAACATGTCATTAACTGCATAATAAGCTCCGCGAATGCCACTATTCCGAAGACTTCCCCACGTCTAAGAAAATTTCGTAGACCGTGGTGGAACGAAGCTTGTCGCGACAGTCATAAAAACCAAAAAAAACTTTGGAATATTTTTCGAAGGTATCCGACAACAGAAAATCTGATTGCATTTAAGCATGCCAAAGCACTTGCTCGTCGCATTCGTCGTCGAAGTCAGAGAGAATCTTGGATAAAATTCGTATCCTCCATCACATCCTACACTTCCAGTAAACATATGTGGAAAAAAGTAAAGGCCGCTAATGGAATATATAGTGAAACCTCCTTTCCTGTTTTAAATACAGGAAATATGGTGCACTCCACCCCATTAGATGTTGCCAATATTCTTGGTCAAGCTTTCTCACAAGTGTCCGCAACTGATTCTTACAGTCCTACGTTTATGGCTATTAAGAATCGCGCGGAACGGTTGCGTCTACGCTTTAATGACCGACACCCTTTTCCATATAACTGCGAATTCAGGATGTTTGAACTGGAAACGGCCTTATCTAAAGCCCATGATACAAGTCCTGGCCCAGATGGGATCACATATAATATGCTCCGCCATTTGAATGCAACTTCCCTTTCAAATCTGTTAATATTATTTAACAGAATATGGATTGAACAGAAGTACCCTTCACAATGGCGTGAGGCTATTGTGATCCCAATCTTAAAACCTGGTAAGGAACCATCAAATCCTCTGAACTACAGACCAATTGCTCTGACGAGTTGCCTTTGTAAGACCTTTGAGCGCATGGTCAATGCCCGTCTAATATTCAAATTGGAGAAAAACGGATGCATATCCTCGTTGCAGAGTGGTTTCCGTAGAGGTCGGTCTACTTTTGACAACCTAATACTACTGGAAACCCAGATACGCAATGCATTTGTTAGGAGGAACCACCTTATCTCCATATTCTTTGATATTGAGAAGGCATACGACCGTGCTTGGCGCTTTGGCATACTTTCTACAATTTTTAACTTGGGTTTTAGGGGAAACCTCCCCATATTTTTACAAAACTTTTTATCACATCGGACTTTTAGAGTTCGCATTGGCAACACTTATTCATCTAATTTTATCCAAGCTGAGGGAGTTCCTCAGGGAAGTGTCCTCAGTGTCACTCTTTTTATTGTTCATCTTAATCAAATTTTAACTCTTTTACCTTCATCTGTTCAGGGATCACTTTATGTTGACGATTTGCAGATCTCATGCCAAGGCAGCAATATGAATTTAATAGAGCGGCAATTGCAAAATGCCGTTAATAAAATAGTAGAGTGGTGCGACAACAACGGGCATACTATCTCTCCGGAGAAGAGCCGATGCGTCCATTTTTGCAGGAAAAGAAATGTTCACCTTGATCCGAATATTCATATTCGGAATATTTCAATTCCAGTCGTGAACGAAATTCGGTTTTTGGGAGTGATTCTTGATCGAAAACTCACTTTCCTTCCTCACATCTTACATCTACGACAGAAGTGTGAGAAATCATTGAATATTCTAAAAGCTCTGTCAAAAACATCTTGGGGTGCCGATCGAACCTCCCTACTACGAATTTATCAAGCAGTCGTACTTTCTCGCATTGATTATGCTTGCATGGTGTATGGGTCTGCACGCTCTACGGCTCTACGGCAATTGGATACCGTACACCACACTGCTCTAAGAATCTGTTATGGAGCATTTCGTACTTCTCCAGTAGAGAGCCTGTATGTTATTTGCCATCAACCCTCTCTCTCTTTAAGGCGTTTAAAGCTATCTATTTTATACTATTACCGTACAAGATCTGTCCCTAATCACCCTATTTGTCATATGAATCTTCCCGTTGGTCTTCGTAGACTATATGATGCCCGCCCCTCACATGTTCTTCCATTCAATGAGAGAGCAAAATTGCTCATGCGTGATTCGGACCTTGCAGATGTCACCGTCACGACAGTTGATAATTTTTGCTTTCCGCCTTGGGATGTCCCATACTTTTCATTTCTGAATCCATTTGCAGGTTTTGATAAGTCCTCCACTGCTTCTTTTGTTTATCAGCAGCTTTTTCTTTATCATCGCTGTCAGTATTCTTCTTTCATACCAATCTTTACAGATGGTTCCCGATCAGATGGGCATGTCGGTTGCGGCATCATAATTCCATCTGATACTCTGAGCTATCGCCTACACAACCATTGCTCCGTTTTCACGGCTGAGTTGGTGGCAATTTTCTGTGCTCTTCGGGAAATCTTGCCACTTTCTGAGCGTAATTTTATAATTTATACTGACAGTCTCAGTGCTTTGGAGACACTCTCCCATTCCCATTATCACTATCAGATGCATCCAGTAGCCTTACAAATTCTGTGCACACTAAGACTTTTAGAAAACAAGGGTTTCAAAATACTTTTTTGTTGGATCCCAGGGCATGTAGGTATTTCTGGTAATGAAAGGGCCGATTTTGCAGCTAAATCTGCAACATTATTTCTAACGCAATCACTTCCATATTGTGATGCTAAGCGGTTCCTCTTACGACACATCTTTTCTAAATGGCAGGTGGCATGGGATCTGCAGATCCACAATAAGTTGCATTTCATCAAGCCCACAGTTGGTTTATGGCCTACTCTACGACAACGTGAGGATGATGTCAAAATGACTCGCCTCCGTATAGGGCATACTCGATATACTCACCGCCATCTCCTTTTTGGTGAAAGAGCACCCATATGCTCCAAATGTCATATTGAAATTAGTGTTCAACATGTTTTGATTGAATGTCCTAATTTTGAAGTTCATCGTCGTTACTTCTTCCACTCGTCAAATCTTAACATGCAAGACTTGGTGGGTGAAACATACCATCCAAATATTTTTAAATTTTTAAAATCTATCGGGTTTTTTACTGGCATCTGACATTTATTGCCATATTCCTCTGTATACTACTGAGCTTTTAAAACATTTCATTTTCTCTCCATTTTTTATTATAATATTATTTTACATTAGTAATCATTGTTTCATTTGAATTTCATTCATTCATAGCTACTTTTTAAAAATGTCGGTTTTTTTCTAGAATCGACTGTTTTATTAATTTTAATCACATATTATAAGGGATGAAATTGAACCATACGCTTGGCGCAGTATGGCCAAGAATGGCTCTTGCGCCAATAAACCCAACAACAACAACAACAACCAATCTAACATTAATCATCCATTTCATGATTTTAAACTTCGCCCTTTTTTAGCTCGCTTGCAAGACGCCCGAAAATCATTCATCCCTGTCTTTTTTACGAGAGTTCATAATATTCTTTCAGACCTTAATCTACTGTATCTGCATGCAGCTCCTCAGCCGGAAAATTCTTTTCCACCTTGGAAAATCCCTCCAGTACAATATTTAAATCCTTTTCAAACTTT
>JAPMOR010082545.1:68710-85792 GCA_026543865.1 Argiope aurantia | reverse complement strand
AGAGATGCTATTTCATATGTAGTCCTAGTCATGAGATCTTGATTCAAAATAACAAAATCTGAGCACAAACATATCAGTAAATAGTAAGATGTTTTGGGAAGGAGGGAGAGTACTGGCAATTCGTCGCACCCGTTCTTCGATCGTCATTAAAATATCAGAAGTGCCTGCGTGGTGCTTCAAATAGTACTGATTATGACAAAGCGAAACTGTCAAAATAATCTTTGTGTGCACCAAGATTAAATTAAAGCGAAATAATTTCATCTAATAAAATATTAGTAGTTTCGATCATTACTGTCAAAATTCAAAAATTATTCTTATTTTTAATTATCTGTTTATTAGACTTTTATACAAGTATCTAAGTGAAATTCGAGACAGATTCCGAGTGTTTTCAAAATAATCGGTTATAAATGGTGTAAAATACATTTTTTCGCTGTTTCTGTTAGTAATATGAAGGTACTCAATTTTTATATTGAAATTTCTGAATTACATATAGATAATCATGAATTTCATTTAACTCAGTTAAAATACGCAATAATTGTTCGAAATTAGGTTTCTTTTGCATATCCAATCATTTGCACCACTTTATTCTGATTTCCACCAGTTTTCACAACCAGTTATGACTTGAAAGTGACTTCCCTTATTTACATACCCCTCTGTTAAAAACAAAATGTCTCAAATCCCTCAAAAGTGGAAAAAAAAGGCCCCTAATGTATTATCATATTTTGATGTGTAACTATCATTTCTTGATGCAGTTCTTTATTTTGAAACTTTGTCAGATGGAAATGACAACAACTGATGCGGAATTATATATTTCAAACATAAATAGATAATTCCGCGCCAATGCATCAATGGGAGATCTTTGGCCCTCATTCAAAAGCTGCTCTCTACAATTTATCTACATATACAGCCTATTTTCGGTGTGATTAAGTTTCGAACCTACAACAATCTAATCTCCAATTTTAAAACGAAGGAATTTCAGAATATTCGCACTTTATGATACTCTTTGAGGAATTAAATCGGGATTTACTTACCAGAGATACGAAAAATGCCTAAATAAACAGCGCCAAAGACGAGAGCTCTACAAAAACAACAGCAAGTGGAAACTGATACCGGCTCTTATCATAGTAGATTGGTGCCAAGTTTCAGAAAATCAGTTATATTACAACATAATGGGACTTCTGTAAAATTGCAATTAAAGGATTCCATTTTTCAAGAATATTTAAGTTTAGTGAGAGACAAAAATTTAATATCAGCATCGATAGAAATTTTAAATTTCACCCGAGAAAACCCGATAGCAATTCTAAGCGCATAATCATTTGAAAACATAGTTTTTATATATGAAGTGAAAATTAATTCATGATTGGGATTAATAGGTAGAAGATGAAAAAACAATAGCTCTACTGCTATAAAAATTCCATTTGCAATGAGAAATAAATTAATATATCATTTGAAAGATTTTATATCATATGGTATATTTAATACATGGAAAAAGTATAAAAGGCTGCATAAATTATTCGAGAAACTTAAAAACCGAAACATAGATAGGCAAAATCATGTACATTTTGTTGTATCAGTTTCTATTATCTTTCCTATTTCAGTAATTAATGTATGAAATAAATTTGTATGATTTCACTTAAATTTACATTCATTCAAAAAATATCATATTGCTTTCATTAAACTGATTCTATTTGAAGAATAAATACTTAATAAAAGCAAATGATTTATATATAATATTTATTATGTGCTATATTTTTACTCCTTACTATTTCAATTGAGGGAAGTTGATATTTTACAGATATGTACAATATACGATTTAAATTGCATAAACACATAAGTGTGCGGTTTTCCTGCATTCTGATGGGATCCCCGAGAAAACCCTGTGTCGAATGTAGGAAATAGGTTCAAGTTTAATATTTGCAAAATAATTAAATGCTTTGTGTTTTTCAATTGTGCAATGCAACAAACGAAAATCTAAATTAGTTAAAAAAATATATATAAGGTTATGAAATTTCATTTATTTTTAGTTTCCTTTGGTTCATTTATTAATTATAAAGAATGGATAGTTAGAATTCATTAACAATTATTTTAAAACTTCTTTCAGAAATAGGAATAAAAAAAACGAAAACGAAATTTTTTTTATTTTTATTTTTATTTTGAAGAAATAAATTATTAACAGAAATTTAATTTAAACATCTTATGAATTGAAAATACAGTTGAAAGTTTCGTATTATACAATTTTCAGAATTAAAAATTTAAAGTAATTTCATATCACATGCTAAATTTCAGTTTTCAGGGAAATTATATCTTTCAGAAGTGACTGTCAAACTGCTCAAATTGTACCATTGTACGTGCTCAAAAGTCTTTGAGTTCTCATATCTGTGCATTTTAATATTATTAGAATATTATTGTAAGTATGCATCTGCAGCAGGATGATTAAAAGAATGTATTTCTGTTATGTGTTCTTTATTTTCAAACGTAGAATATCTGCAACAATTTTTTTTATATATATAATTTATCTTTTATGCTGAATATTTTCCACAAATGCAGCTTTGTAATATGATTCATGCTGCTGATTACGTTTCATAATTATATACATGAGTTATAGTTTAATATATAACTACAAAATGAGCTATAATATATAACTTTAAAAATCTCCTTGATGATTGAGGAGATTTTACTTTTGTCTAACAGCCACGATGAAAAATACTTGTCAGATTGAACTTGTTGTTATGTTAAAATCCTTTCACGAGGAGAGCAATTATTTGACACTAAAATTGAATATTAATCATGACAAAAAAAAAAACTCACCAGTTTTTGCTATATTTCTCCTTTTATTTAAAATTATCCTTTTGGTGTTTCTTCTTCATGTGAGTCAGGAGACTAGATTTTGCTTTAAAGAATGAATAGCAAATATGACATTTGTAAGGCCTTGCTTCGGAATGAATCATCATGTGTCTTTTGAGATAGGTTGTACAACTGCAGTTCTTATTACACACTTTACATTGCTAAGGATTCTGCTCTTTATGTACATTCATATGCGTACGGAAGTTATTTTTAGTTTTAAACGTCGAAGGACATGCAGTGCACTTGAAAGGTCTGTCATTCGAATGACTGGACATGTGAGTTTCAAGTTTTTGTTTGCTGGCACAATTCTTATTGCACAATTTACACCTGAAAGGATTCTGATCTTTATGAATGTTCATGTGGGATTTTAGATTATTTTTAAATTTGTAGACCGTATGACAAAAATTGCATTTATATCGCTTTTTGTTGGTATGCTTGTTTAAGTGGTAGAGGTAAGTTGACTTCGATGTGCAGTTCCTGTCACACACCTCGCATTTAAAGGGATTCTTCCCGTTATGTAGTTCTTGTGGCTTTGAAGGCTTCTTGTTGTACTGAAAAGTCGGTTGCAAATCTCGCAACCTTATCTCGCAAATCTTATTTGTATCGATTGACTGAATTTCTTCGATTCTGTGTTCAGTTCTAGAAACGTCATCGTCATAACTATTTTCATACGGAGCAGCGAATAATCGTTCCAAAGACGTATTGCAAGGATCAAGCAATGATATCCTATCCATAACTTTGAATCCTATGCTGAAGTACTTTGAGCATTTAGTACACACGAATAAAGATTTTAATGAAAACACCCATTCATAATATTTATTTTCACTGGCATGTGTGTTTTCTTTGCAATCGTCACAAATGTATGTCGCGTTTTTCTCCATTTTCAGCTTGCTTAATCTTCAAAATTACTGAATTGAAACAAATGAAACCTTTTAGATGAATGAAAGTAGAAATATTGAAATTTCAAAACATTCAGCGTTCATAAATTATGTTGCAGCTGTAAATAAAAATAAAATTTTGATATTCTATATAATTCATCATAAATAAATAAATCCATTATTATAAAGAAAGTAATTTAACAAATGAAATACGAGATTAAAGAATCAAAATCAATTTTTGTATGAAAATAAATAGCGAAGTTTTACTAAACATTAAAATTTACTTGCTGTTGAGAAATTGCAAATGGAAAGAGAGGATATACAGATTATTATTTTAATTATTAAAAAAATTATTTCGGGAAATGAATCTGAACTGAATCAAATTAATAAAAATTTTCTATTATATTTTTATACTTTTGACTTTATTACTTTACAATTTTTTTTTCCGTTTAATATTTCTGAAAATAATTCACAACAAAAAGTAATTTTTTTCAGAAACTAATTCTTATTATTTAACAAATAATGTAATCGTAAAACTTAGTTAGATGATGTTAGGAATGAAAATAAATAAAATAGGACAGATTATTAAAATAAGGCAATTAATATATGACATAGGCAAATTATCTTTATTACATCATTCAAAATATCTATATTCGGATTAGATATTGTTTGAAACACTATATTTCTGGTTTCTTTCTACACGTGTATTCTTATAATACACGTATTTGTATTATCATAATTATAATTTTCAGATATTAGGAAGCAACATAGTGGATTATTTAATACAGAACAAACAATATATTTCGTTATTTAATGTACATTATGTATTAACTTGTATAAGGAAATTTTTCGACCTCTTAATACAGAGACAATTCGTAAAAATAAATATATTATTTTCAAATAATAAATTTCCTAACTATGCCATTAATTTTTTTTATTCCAAAAATAATAAGTAAATGCATGAAAGCAAAATGAAACATCAAAAAGTAACTTATGGTAAGTTTATATAGCTCTAAAACAAAAACATGTTTAATATTACAATAATGAATGCCATTTATAGATCTAATTGAGAAATAATGCATTCAAAGAACCAAAATTAAAACCTAAAAGCTATTTATTAAAAATAATTTAACTATGATTAAAATAAAGTACCAAATTATAATGAGGTTCATTCATTATTATTACAGAAATAATAATAAAAAAAAACTTTAAGATTCCACCTGCATATTTAACGCTAAAAAATGAGAAATAATGCTTGAGACACAGGTTACTAATATAAAAATAATTGATGAATATTCAGCGAACTCTAAGTCTATTTAAGTGAGCCAATTATATCACTAGAACGTTTAAAGGACAAAATCAGATTAAATAAAATATCCATAATAGTCTATATTGTTTTAGCAATCTGATAGAAAACTTCCTGTCTTTTATAGCAAATGATTGCTTGTCTGTTTGAGATGCATGTTCACTAAATTCACTTTATCTCAAATTGCCACTCAAATACATCTATATCTACACTTATAATAAAGCTCAATGTGTGTGTGTGTGTGTGTGTTGGCGCTCTACAGGCCAGACCATTCAACCTACAGCTACCAAATTTGGCACGTGTATACCTTGGAGGCCGGGAATGTGCACCTGGGGGTTATTTTTTTGAATTTTTAACTAGAATTTTATTCATTTAAAAATTAAGCGAAATTTTGACGTGTTTCTGCTATAACTTCCGAAAATATTACCGCACAAAAAAGATTTTTACATGAAGTTAAAGATCATAAATTTATCTTTTAAATGATACTAAAGTTTTAATCTTAAAATTAAATTTCTATTTTTAATGAATTTTTAAATAAATATTTTAACTATGTTTTTCAATAATTTTTTTCGTCAAAAATAAAAATAAAGATTAAGCACGTTTCGCATTCATGAGAAAAAATTAGCTTTTTTCAAAGTGTTGCCATCACATTGATTAAAGCCCCAATTAAAAATAAATTAAATCTTTTTGGAAATGAAATATGCAAAAATATAATTTTCGGCACGTGTCTGTAGGAAATGAAACAAATATGAAATATTATTTTTTCTAAAAAATAAATTCAAGAAAAATTATTTTATGATCTTTTACACTCTCTATAAAGGGTGTTTATTTAGTCTCGGACCCATTTTGATGTTTAATGACTCATAAAGTAATGAAGATGTAAACAAACTTATGGCATTTATTGATGGAATAACTCATATATTTTCCTTTCAGGTTTGAATATTTTTACTTTTGTAAATATCGTCTGCGCGTGTTTTAAATTTCAGATAATTTCATTTTCCAGTCTAAATATCTGTACTGTTCAAAATATCGTCTGCTTATTAATTGCATTTTTCTCTCTTTTGTTTTTGGCAACTATTGAAATGTTATGTTTACTTTTGATGTGTTTGTTCTATGTAGTGTTTTTGTATGTGATGTTTTATTCGAGCGGATATTAAGGAGAATGCATACACAACAAGAGAAAGCACAGATTTCATGGTGGTCATAGAGTTAATTTCCAATCAACTAAATGACTGACTTTTAAGAGTTAATTTCCAATCACTTAAACTGACTGATTTATGAAGATTTGAATATCACTATTCAATAAAAAAAGAATAATTTTAGATTTTCCATCCATCGCTTCAAAGAAAATACGCCAATCAGCGCGCAGGTTTCTCAAGATTAATTGGCCTAAGATTATGAAAATGTTGAGTTTTTCTAAATTTTTAACATTTAAAACTTCATAAATAAGTCTTAGTTGATTGTGGAAAATAGAAACATTCATTCATTTACTTAAAATTTGGTGTGTCCAGAATATTTCTCAGAATATGATACCTTACTGCATTAAATTTAGACTTCATAATTTTTGAAATGTATTTATAGGCCGGAACAAAATATTATTATTGATTTCATTTCAATCCTTTTGAAAGCAAAACTAAAAACTGAATTTTTTGCTGAATCTCAGAAATTTTTGTTGAATTATTGTTTGAGATATTAAATAAATGATGAAAAGTATTTTTTAGTTAACATTAGACTTAAATACCGAGCGATTCTGTTTGCAATACTCACATTCAATAATAATAATAATTAATAAATAACAATAAAGATGATAAATAAAATAAAACGCTTGATTTTATTAAAAAATATCTTAATATTAATTGCAATTTTATCATTTCCACTTTAAATTAAAGTTGTTTGCCGGAAATGACAACAAATTAGCAAAATATATATAGTAAATTGAACGAAACGATCTAAACAGTATAAGTTTGGTATGGCTATCAAAATTTGAAGATTAAAAATGTTTTGTTTGAGAATCCTTTAAGAGACCAGTTACTTAAAATATTTAATTGAAAATTGTAGCGAGCGGTTATACTGGCGAACCGGCTGATAAGCCAAAGGCGACTAGTTTTTAATAATTTTAAAATGAATTTATAAAAAAACAGAGTCTGGTTGTTGTTGTTGTTGTTTTTCCTGGGGGAAGCTTAAATGTATAGATAATCGTTTAAACTGATTGTGTCAAAGGATTTTTTTGATGACGGTCAAGTTATTTTCGCTTCTTCAGATGTGCCATCTCAAAAATAGAATTCAATGAAATTGGAATCAACATTATTCCTTGAATTAAATTGCTTTTTTGGTATTCATAATTTATGCTCACAAAATATATGATTCGAGTTTTCATTTTGAATGCAAGCAGTACTGCAGAGGACAAAGGAGTAAGATGAAGCATTATTGGCTCAGTTTTGTTTAATAAATGTTTAGGATAAATATAATTTTAATGCATTCGAATTATGTTGAGATTCCACAGAATTGACTTTGACAATACCTTTTTTGATTATTTATATAAACGAATTGATGGTTTGATTAGAATGGATTGCTTGAAAAATTTCGGGCTTTCAAAATGAATAAGCAATTAATTAATAAGATGTGCTAATTTGGCTCATTAGCAAAGACAGTAATTGTATTCTGCATGGAAACGCTACAATAAGTTGAAGAAGAATCTTATGCCTTTCTTCCCTTGAAATATTTTCAATGCCAATTCAACAAATATCTTTGCACAAGTGTACTTCAGTCATTTAAGCTGCTTTTTCTTCTAATTAAGAAATAATTCTTTTATTTACGTTTTTGATTTCAGAAAGTTTTTGGTTTGAAATAAAAGGGAATTCCGAATCTAAACACGAATAAATTCATGGAAAAAAATGACTACCATTCAGCTATAATTTTTGAAATAAAATAAAATATTAGGGTAGTGTTTGTAATGTTTTGTAAAATAACAGAAAATAAACTTAATTTCCAAAAATAATAATAATTAAAAATTAAAAAGTTATTTAAAAATTTACAAATCTTTTAAATCATAACTTTCTAATAGGTAAGATGCATTTGTTTTACGATAATTTGAATAAGTAAATATTTCTATAGCTTAATATCGAGAAAATTCGTAGAAATAAATATATCGTCAAATTAAAAATATTATCACTTAACGATTATATTATTAATTCCAAAAGTAGCAATTACATGTAAAACAGAAATGATCTCTTGATTTTGGCCTCATATACAACTGAATGCCCCTTTTTTTTAAAACTATAAAAATAGATTTACAGTTTAATAATATCTATGAATAGATGCTTTATTGTTAATTCTGTGGAAACTCACATTTTTCACAGATTGATGGAACATATATGCTAAACCATTTAGCCGATTCCTTTGACAATTTTTTCCTAATATGGAAAAAAACCCCATTTTTCAACGTTCCCTCTGTTCTCAAAACAGATAATGCACTAGATTTCAGTATAAACCAGATTCATTATTATAAATAAATAGAATGTAATGTTTTATTTTATTTTCAGAAGCATCTGAAAATAAGTTGTATCTGTACTCTGTATTTTATTGTGGTGAGTGAAGTTTCGTTTTGCGAAGTTTAAGAAATTTTTGTGTCTTGATCAGAAGTATTTATTTTGATTATGCATTGCCCGAAATTCCATTTACCAAGCATATGAAAAGGAAATTCTAATTTATTTTTTATTTAAAATAGGCCCAAGTTTAAAATATCAGGGAGATTTTAAAAAAATCCAGTATACAATTCGAACATTTTTTTAAAGCAATTAAAGCTGCAGCTCCTTTTGAATGACATTTTTGTGTATTCAATGTTTTGAAAGCTATTTATTGAAAATATATAAACAATGATTTAAAAAATGCCACATTATAATAGGCATTATGTACATTATATCAGAAATATATAAGATCTTACCTGCATATTTAACGCTAAAAATCGGTTATAATGATGAGACACATGAAATTTATTATAAATAATGGATGAAGATTTCATCTAAAATTCAAATCACTTAAATCAGAATGATATAACTAAAAACTTAAATAATAAAGTCAAATTAAATAAAATATTGATATTTGTTCTGACACACTATATTATCTTTCTGTCTAAACATTTTCTTCCTTTAATATTAATTGATTGTTTGTTTGCTTGAGATGCATACTTACTCATTCAGATTTTTCCCAAATTGCCCCTCAAATACCTTTTTCATAATTTTTAAAAGAAATTTATGAATAAAAGAGAGCTCGTTTGTTGTTTTCCTCTTGGGAAGCAGAAATGTCTCGAGGAAGGTTTAAAATTAGACATGACAAATGAATTCTTTTGACGTTAACATTATTTTAGCTTCTTCAGATATTATTATATCTCACAATGTCAGTTATAAGAGATTTTAATTCACATAGTTGCCCATCTTAAGATTCCTTTTCGATATTCACAATTTATGCACTCAAAAAGTATGATTTGAGGTTTCAATTTGCATGCAAGTATTCAGGAGAACGAAAAAATACGAAAATGCATTATTGGGTAAACTTTTGCTGGATGTATTTTGGTTCAGAAGCCATTTATAATTAGTTGCATGCTTGTATCATCTAGGGATTTAAACAAAGTTAAGTTTTCATTCTATTGAGACGAATATAATTTGCACAATAATTGAAACTATTAATATTGTTTCCGTCTTGTTTTGCAGATTTTTCCTAAGTCGATGAATCGCTTCGATAAGTGCCTGAGACTGTGTGAGGTAGGTTAGGTAGGATTAATTTCTATTGGCACATCTGAATTGTGATGGGATCTAACTCAATTGATTTTTATGATAACTTTAACGATTATTTTATATCAAGGAATTGATGGTATGATTGTAAAGGATGTTTGATGAATTTCAGACTTTGAAAAATTATAAGCAATGAATTAATAAGATGTGTCTCCTTATTGGCAAAGGCAGTAATTTTATTGTGCTTTAGAATTTTATAAAAAGATAAAGAAAAATCTGAAGCCTTTCTTTTGTTGTGATAGTTGTCCAACATCTACTGTTGTACATGTGCAAACCATTGGTCTAAGTGGTTTACAACTATAATTAAGGTATAATTATTTTATTTATATTTTTGATTTCAGTATGTTTTTGGTAGGAGATTGAATTGAATCCAGATTCTTAAGAGGAAAAAATAAAGTTTTATTCAGTAGGAATTTTAGAAATTAAATAGAATATTAGGATTTAAAACAGAAGATTTAAAATGAAGATCCTTTCGAGATTTGAATATTTGTAATTAAGTGCTTGAATGCTAAATTTCCTGTTAGAAACCGGTTAGTATATAAAATTTATTTGTAAAAATATATCCGAGTGTTTTATAAATATAAAAATTTATGAATTATATTTTTATACAAAATAATTAAAAGCACATAAATGAGTAAACAGAAAACAAATCCAAATATATATTCAAAATGTTTTAAAAGATAAATTATCGCAATTCAGTATTTGATTTTTAAATATATTTTAGACCTACATACTTCCCAGTTTCCAGCAATAAACAATTAAAATAATTTTATATCACATGTTAACTAGAAACTAGAATTTTAATTCTATGTACCGAACACAACAATTATATGTACCGAAATGTCTTTGTGTACTCATTTATTTTCAGTTTTTATATTATTAGAATAGGAAAGTAGGTACGCAACTGCAGCAAGATGATTGAAAAATGCCTGTCTGCTAAATCATATTCTTTCTCAGAAATAGTAAAAATGATATTTGCCCAAGTCTGTCATCAGAACTATATTTCTTTTTTATTTCATTTTTCATTTATGCCGACTATTTTTCACAAATACAAAGCATCTTTTCCCACTTAAATGTAATTGCTGATGTATTTCATCACTACATGCATTAATTAATACATAAATTATAATGAGCATTTATCTTTACAGAATCATCATTATTGTCAAAAATACACGACGCTTAATTTTTATCAAATTGAACGTTTTACTCAAAAATACTATTGCAGAGAAAGCAGTTACTTGTGAACAATCCCAAATACTCATAATAATAATAATAATAATAATAAAAATTTCTATAATTCTAATTTCGTTACAAATTATCTTTTTGATGTTTGTTCTTTATATGACGAACGAGACTAGAGTTTGATTTGATGTACAATGAGCAAATATGACATTTGTAAGGCCTTCATTCTGAATGAATCCCTGTATGAACCTTGAGATTCTTCGTCGAAATGCAGTTCTTATAACACACTTTGCATCGAAAAGTATTCTGGTTTTTATGTATGCTCCTGTGGGCCTGAAGATTGCTTTTAAATTTAAAGGTCGTGGCACAAAAACTACAGTTATAATGTTTTATGTTGGAATACTTGTTTAAGTGAATCTGGTAGTGTGATTTAGATATGCAGCTTTTATTACACAGCTCGCATTTGAAAGGATTACTCTCACTGTGTACGTTCTTTCGAAATCGAAGGCCGTTTTTAGTTTTGTAGGTTCGAAGGCAAATGTCACTATTGAACTGTTTTTCATTAGATTTGATTGGCTCGATTTCGTGGCATTTATCATCAGTTCTGGAACCTTCGAGGATATATACATTTTCACACTGCTCAGCGACTAATCCTTTTACTGAGTTTTTGTATAAATCAAACTGTGATATTCTATCCGTCACTTTGAATCCTATGCTGAAGTACTTTGAGCAATTAGCACACGAGAACAAGGATTCTAATGAAAAGACCCATTCATAATCTTTTGATTTATTTTCAGTGACATTCGTATTTTCTTTGCAACTATCACAGATGTATGTCGCATCTTTCGCCATCTTCAGCCTGCTTTCTAAATACGAAATTACAGAATTGAAATAGTTGAAACAATTTCGCTGAATGACAGAAGAAATATTTCAGTGTGAATGCAGTCAGCCTTCTTAAATTCAGTTATAGCTGTTAATAAAAATAAAATTTTAATATTTTTCCATATTATCCATTCTATAGAAAGAAATCCATTATTTTAATAAAATTATTTTAAAACAATGAAAAATATGCATTAAGAATCAGAATAATTTATTATATATGAAAAAAAGGAAATTTTAGGAAAAGAAATATTTATTTGCTGTTGAAAAATTGCGAAAGACAAATCAGCATGTAAAGATTATTTTCGAAATAATTAAAAAATTTTATTGCAGGAACAGAATCTGAACAAATTCTTTTATTAGACTTTTGATTTTTTTACTTTCAAAATTCTTTTACGTTTAATTTTTCTGAGAGTAATTTAAGACTGAAACTAAATTCTTTAGTATACTGATTGTCATTATTCGACAAATAATATACCCGAAGAACTTATTTTGATGATACTACATATGAAAAAAAACACTACATAGTATTTTAATTAGAAAATTGATATTGGCCTAAGTACTATAATCATTATTTTAATTGAAATATCTATTCTCGGATTGAAAACACTAATTTTGCTCAGAATTTAAAAAAAATGATCACTCTGTTAAGAAAATGTCAAGACATTAGGAAATAACACAGTTGACTAGTTAAAATAATCCAATCAATAATTTGCCTTCAATTAGCATACATTCGAGAATGATATATTAAAATATAACAGCAAAATGCTAGCAATCTACATTAGGATACTGGCTTAAAAAGGAAAGAAAGCATTCAACATTAGAGCCTTTTTTGAATTTGAATAAGTTAATTTTTCGATTGCTTAATATAAAGACAATTCGTAGAAATAAATATATTTTGAAAGAATAAATTGACACACTTTTTCTGTTCAAGGAATAATTCGATATATAATAATTACATGCAGGAATGGGCATGGGATCTTTTGCAAAACACTTATGATAAGTTTATAATGCTCTAAAAGAAACATTTGCAAGTTATGGGTCTTATTGGGAAATACGATGTTCCAAACAATAAACCAGAATTTTGAGTAACCGTTTTGTAATGAAATTAATATTAGAAAACACAACAATTCTTAGAAAACACTAGAATTTTAGAAACACATGCCAAGCGTATAACATCGCTACTTGTTAATCAAATTTCCTACGCTATACAATCTGAAGTATGAAGTTTTTGGATAGAAGATCTCAGAAAAAAAAGTAAACATAAACGAAAAATAATAAAGAATTCCACGACTTAGCATCGTTTATTAATAAATTTGAATCGATCATTTCATTAAGATTTCAGGCTATACCAGAACAACAGTTTCTTACAAAATTTTTCCCTTTTGTGAAATTTGCTTTTAATTTCATGCAGAAAGCTATGATGAATACTTAATTTCATGTAGGAGAAATAAATTCCTCTGATTTTGGACTCATATAGAGCAATATGCCCCGATTTTTAATTCTGTGAACATAAAAGTGCGTATTTTATTACTATTTAATCAGTGCAGCGAGTTGATGTATTATTGTTGACAATTGTGTGTGAACTCCAGTTTTTCATGAGTTCAACTACAAAAGGATCACAACAGAAATGTTAAAGTATTCTTAACAGGTATGCATTCATACGGTCTCACGAAACATTTATGGAAAATAATGGTAACCTTTCCACATGAAAACTTTTACTTAAGCGATAAAAGTAGAATTTTCTGAATTCTTTATGTTCTTAAAATTGATAATCAGCAAGATTTCATTATACACTATATTAATAACACAATGTAAATTTTTATTTTATTTTCAAACACAGTTTGAGCATCTTGTTGTAGTTAAAGAAATATCGTTTTCTAAAATTCTAGAAAATATTGTCTCTTTAATAGAGGTATTTATTTTGATTATACAAATTGCATTATATAATTTCTATTAACTAAACATATAAAAAGGAAATTTTCAAGTTGTTTTATTAAAAATAGCTGCAAATTAATAATACTAATCACAATAAAATTTTTAAAAAATTACGAATTTCTAAGACTTGAACATTTTCTGTGCAGTAATAAAATGCAGCATATTTTGAATGGTATTCTTTTGGATATTTAATTTTTTGAAAGATAATGTTAATTTATTTTTATTATATAATTAGAAGAAATGATCAAATTACAAAAGACCTTCATTATTATAATTTCTGAAGTTAAAAAAAAAATTATAACATCTCAACTTCGTATTGAATGCTAAAAAAATGGGATAAAATGCATCATACACTGGTAAATTATTTAAAAATAATAAACGAAATTTTCAGCTAACATTATTACTACTTCAGTCAAATCAGAATAAAATATTTAAACGTTTAAAAAAATCAAGTCAAATTAAATAAAATATTGGCGATTAGTTCTGTTACATTGTATTCGGAATCTGTCTAAACATTTCCTGCTTTTAATATCAGTTGATTTCTTGTCTGTTTGGAACTCACGCTCACTAAATTCGCTTCATTTCAAATTGCCACTTAAATATTTATTTCGAATTATGTAAAAAGCAATTTAAAAAAAAAACAACCTCGTTTTTTATTTTTTGGAAAACTGAAATATATGTTCTGCTGCACAGGACTGGCACAATCTCACTAAAAATTTCCCGACTTTAATATCGATTTATTGCTTATCTGTTTGAAATGCATGCGCACTCATTTCGCTTTATCTTTACAATTTACCTGCATACATGGCCTTTTTCCAATGTGATTAGTTTTCGAAACTACAACAATCCCCTTCTGTACTTTTAAAGCAAAGGCGAGGCAATTACAATATTTACTCGGTAACTTTTACAATTGCAAAGAAAAACTAAATTAGATAAAAAAACAAAAAAAAACTTTAAACATTGCATATTTCAGTGACTTGTTTGTCTGTTTGAGATCCATGCTCACTAGATTATCTTTGTCACAAATTGCCACTTAAATATCTTTTTCACAAAAGCAATTTAGGAAAATAGATTGTTCGCATTGTTTTTTCTTTGTAAAACTGAAATGTATTTAGAAACATTTAAAACTGGATATTTTAAACATAATTTTATGATGATGTTGTTTTAGTTTTTCCATAAGTTTTGTCTCAAAAATTCAATTGAATTAGATTTCAATTTACAATATCTCTCGTCTTAAGCTGAACTTTTCATATTTATTACTTAAGTGCACAAAAGGAAAAAAATCTTCAAATTTTCATCTTGCATGTAAGACTGCAGAGAACGAAAAAGTAAGGAGATGCATTAATGGTTGAGTTTTTGTTGGATGTATTTCAGTTCAGAAGCCATTCATAATTAGTTGCTGTTCTGTTGAAGTGATTTGAGGTTTCATACTATTGAGATGAATAAAATTTTCACCATATTTGGAACTATTAATATTGTTCCGCCTTGTTTTGCAAAATTTTCCTTAGTTGATGAAACATCGGCAGTTTTTATCTGTTGAGATATATACAGTGGGCCACAAAATTGAGTATACACCTTAGAAACTTAGAGACTTTTTGCAATTACAAATTAAATATTGCTTTAAGATGATTGAAATTTTTACCTTATATACTTTAGTCTATGCTTTACCGTACTATACTAATAAAATTGTTGCGTTTATTTATTTTTTACGAAAAAAAATAAAAGATCTGAGACGAGAGGAAAAACAACACCACAAAAATAAGAATACACCTTTATTAATTTCCTTTTAACTCACAAATTAATATTTTGTTGCATAACCTTTTGCTTGAATTACAGCTTGTAATCTTCTGGGCATAGATTCTACTAGTGTTTTAGTGGTTCCAACAGAAATTTTAACCCATTCTTCTCTCAGAACCTTCTTGAGAACTTCCTTGCTTGTGATTTCGTGCTCATGTACAGCTTTCCCTAATTGCGACCACACATTTTCGATGACGTTTAGGTCTGGAGACTGGGCTGGAGTGTGTAATTGCTTCCTGCAATGGTACAGCAAGTATAACTGCACAATCTTCGCTGTATGCTTGGGGTCGTTGTCCTGCTGGAATATGAAGCTTGACCCAAGCCCCAACTTACTGGCACTTTTTTTCAAGTTATCATTTAAAATCCCCAAATATACATGTTTGTCCATAATACCATCAATAAAAGCAAGCTCTCCAACTCCTCCAGCCGACATACAACCCCAAACGAGGACAGATCCACCTCCGAACTTGACTGTCTTAATGGTGTTTTGAGGTGCCAGTGCTTTCCCAGCTTCTCTCCATACTTTAAATCGTCCATCGCTTCCGTAAAGATTAAACTTACTTTCATCAGAAAATATTACAGTGTTCCAGAAAGAAATAGGCTTTAAACGATGTTCTTTGGCGAAAATCACTCTCTTTTGTCTATCACATACTTGATGAGTGGCTTTCGTATTGGTGTACGGCCATGAAACCCATAGCGGTGAAGGGTACGTCGAATTGTTTCATCTGAGATCTTTTTCCCGATTGTAGAGGACATCGATAAAGCTAGTTTAAAGGCACTCACCTTCGGATCTTTCTTTGCTGAGTGAATGATCTTCCTCTTCGCTGTAGTACTCAGTATTTCTTTACGTCCTCTTCCAGGAATATTGGCCACAGATCCAGTTTTTTTATACTTCTGTAGTATTTTTTGGACACAACCATGAGTTACACCAATCAACGAAGCGATTTCTCGAAGAGATTTGCCCTCTTTCGACCATTTTACGACCAATAAACGTTTAGATTCAGTAGTTTCTCTACGAGAGCTCATTTTACGATTTTTAATAAGAAAAAATACTATTTAAAAGTGTTGAAGTGCAATAGCACGTGTTATAAGCAGCAGCTACTCCTGAAACTCTTTAAAGAAAATTTGAAACTAAAAAAAGTGGTGGCAAAATTTACAAATATAATAAGTGTATACTCAATTTTGTGGCATGGTTTTCTATCTTTTCTTCGAATTGCTTAACTTTTTTCGTAATAAAAAAGTAACTATAGAATTGTGTTATTATAGGATGGTAAAGCAGAGGTTAAAGTATCTAGGATAAAAAAAATTATCTATTTTAAATCAATATTTAATTTGTAATTGGAAGACGTCTAAAAGTTTTAGAGGTGTATACTCAATTTTGTGGCTCACTGTATGTGGTTCTCAGACTGTATGAGTTAAGTTAACTAGGATTCATTCATTTTTATACGTAGGAAATGTGTTGACGTCC
>JAPMOR010082545.1:30337-68700 GCA_026543865.1 Argiope aurantia | reverse complement strand
TTTGGCAAATTGGCAAAGGCAGTAATTGTATTCTGCATTTAAATGCTTGTATAATAAGTTTACGAATCTCCGGACATTCTCCCAACGTGATACTTTCAAAGACAGTTCAAGAATTGTTTTTGAACATGCTTATATCCTGAACATGAGTCATTTAAGCTGTTTATGCCTCCGATTAAGAAATAATTCTTTTATTTACTTTTTTGATTTCAGAATAATTTTTGCTTTAAATTATAAGGGAATCCATATTACGAACAAAAAAATCCAATTGGAATTGTTTTGCAATTTAATCGTATCTATGAATTGGTGCATTATTGTTATTACTGTGAAAACTCAGATTTTTCAGAGGACTCTCTGAGTTGATATCCCAAGCAGCAAGAATAGTCGGTAATTGATTGGCCAAGCCTCGCATTGCTCGGCTACAGATCATACAGTTTCCGCGATAGTCGCTTTTGGGTCGGGGCGATATCGGACACTGATCAATTTTTTTTCTATCGCCTCTAAAGGTCGCCTTTTCATCGGGGCGAGCTCTCACGGCGATTTTGTGAAAATGGCCATTTTAATGTAGTCGCCCCATACTCGCCCCGATGTCCTGAAAGTGGTCTTGCCTAGATGGCGCTATTCGAATATATTTTAGGAATTTCCCATGAATCATCTGGCTTGTTTTGGAATTTATTTAGCATTGCGAGTTGCCATTCCAAGCGTTTTGGTAAGTGCAATTTATTTATTATTGTATATTTGTAAATATTATAGAATTTATTCTAAATAGTGAATGAAAGAGGTTATTTTTAGTAAAGCCGTCAGAATTTGTTGATTACCTAAAACACGGAGTTGTATGTAATGTTATTAGCGTTAGGTGTAAGCGGAATAAATCTTTAAGGATCCACTGTTCATCTCTTTATTTCATTTAAGTGCTGCAACTTTACTTTGTTAATTGAGCTATCGTCATTTCGTATTTTATTTCTTGTTAGATTTTTATTTCGCGTGTTCTCAAATTATTGCAGTTATTTTCCCCTTTTATTTACAATTTCGGTACGACCGAAGTTTAACCCCCTGCTTGGCGCAATTTTTAAAAATCGACAACTCGCCGACGACGGTCTTGCGCCGTGTTTTGCGAAATGTTCAAAAGCGAGGGTGTAATGTCCAATCATAGCGCATAATAAAGGTGAAAGATAATAGGTTTGCCAACCTGGAGGTTGCCAGCTTTGATACGTTATCATGATTTAGCGAAGAAGGGTGTTGAACTCCGGTTCAACCACAATTTCTTTCATTTTTGTTAACAACAATTTCAAATGTTCAAATGAAAGAAATTTTTAAAAAGTATTAAATTACGTTCGTATGTTTTGGTATGGAAATAACATTTGTGTAAATATTTTTATTTTGACATGAGGCTAAAAAAAAATTCTTTAAAACTTGTGATTATGTAGACCTTTTTGGAATAGTTTCTTATAGGAATAGTTTCTAATTATTTCATAAAATAGTAACATAAACTTTACTCATATTAATTTGAATTATTTTTATTTTTCTCTATTATCGTAAACATTTTTCTAAAATTTGCCTACACAGTCCAATATCAGAATGAAAACATTGTGCTTATGAAGTTCCATAAGACTTTTGCTTGCTAATTACACATCTCCAATTGTCAACAAATATTTTATTGTACTTTTAAAAGAAGTGAAAGCTCATTTATTATTATAGTTAAATATGTTTTTTAGGTTCATCAAATCTGGCCAAAAAGGGAGAACCTTAAGAAAAGTATATGTATAATATGTTATGTGCATTACTGGAAAAATATGAAATCCAACATTTTATAAAATGCCTGGACATTGTGTAAAATCTGTAAAACTAGCTGGCAATGTATGAAACAATTCATATTTTCTAAGCATTCTATAGAATCCCAAATGGCAACCCAGAAAAGTATGAAATACATCTCCAAATCAATGAAATGGAAATTTTGTGCACCTTTTGTTCCAAAACTGAAAATGCAATTGAAGGTAAAATAAACTCTAAAATCAATTAAGAAGTACAAGCTAAAAATAATTTATCAATGTTTCTTTGGAAACTACTGTGTGTATTCCTATTCCTGAAGTCAACAAGGCACAAAATTATTTGCACAATATATTGGCAGTTATAATGTATATGACAGAGTATGGTTTCTACCAACTTGGAACTTCAGAAAAAATCAAAAACAATTATATGTGAGATCTTAATTCACTTTATGCCTTTAGAACTTTTAGAATTGAAAATATTCCAGACCACAAAATTCCTCACCAGTTAGTTGCAATTGCTCAGCCCAGTGGAAGCAGCCAAGGATTTATCAAATGTATGTGTTAAACAAAGTGCCAAAATATGAAATGTCATTGCATGAAAGATGCAATGAAATGTATTTCCAAATGTCATTCAAGCCTACCACATTGCAACAAGTAGGTTAATTTTAATTTCTGTTTTTTTTATATGAAAACTTTTTTTTCCTGTATAAGAAAGGCATACATTTATTTCTTTTTGTTAAAATTTTCAAATGAAAGAAGTTTTAAAAAGTATTAAATAACATTCTTATATTTTGGTATTGCAATAACATTTGTGTAATTATTTTTATTTTGACACAAGGCTAAAAAAATGCTTAGCAGAATATATTTATTATAAAGTTCAAAAAAAAAAATCTTTAAAACTTGAGATTATGTAGGTATTTTTGAATACTCTTATATGAATAGATTCTAATTGTTTCACATTTCATAAAATAGTAACATAAATTTTATTCCCATTAGTTTGAGTTATTTTTATATTTCTCTATTATCCTAAACAGTTTATAAAATTTGCCTACACAGTCCAATATCAGAATGAAAACATTATCATGCTTATGAAGTTCTATAAGACTTTTGCTTGTTAATGACATATCTCCAATTGTCAACAAATATTTTATTTGTATATTAAAAGAAATGAAAGCTCAATTATTATTATAATAGTTTTCTAGGTTCATCAAATCTGATCCAAAAGGAAAAAATGAATCAAAAGAAATGTTTATGTATAATTCTTTATATGTAGCTGATGATTAAGTTACATATAATATTTATGTAAATGTGTGTGGATTTTTAGAAACGTCAAACTCTTCTTCAAATATTGTAAATAAAGTTTAAATAAATTTTGTGTAAAAATGACATTGTGACAATATTTTTTCTTGAAAATCAGTTTCTGGATGCTGCTTGGCTGTACAAGTCATTACAGAAAATTCAATCAAAAATTTGAAGCAAATTGTTATTTTACTTTGTATTTGTAGAATATTATTTAACGAAGGTCTTTGTAAATAAATTGTTTTGCATAATTGTTTTTCTTTTCTCTAAAAATAAAAAGTGGAAAATAATAGTTTTCTTTTCTTTTTTTTTTTTTTTAAATATTTGCCTAAAGAAATTTTATATGATTGAAAGTAATGTTTATATTTTTGGGTATGGAATTTTTGTGAAATATTCAGAGTTAATCATAGATCAAATTTATTTCTTGTGCAATAAAACCAAACTATCATAGGTAAAAAAAAAAGTTAGAAATTTGAAGTAAATTATTAATTTGTGCTTGTAAAATGTTGTCTATTAGACATTAGCTAACTCTTAACATTTATAATGAGGTATAAAATTTCTACAGCATGAAATAACTTAAGTTAATAGTAAATAAAAGAGATTTCGTATAAGTGAAAGAAATGTTGCATTTTTGAGTATGAAATTTATGTGAAATATATTTTTGAAATATTTTGATAATGACGTATCTCCAATTTCAAATTTGGTTCTTGTGAAACATAACAAAAGCAAACTAATTATGGATCAAGAAAATATTAGAAATTTGAAGTAAGTTATTTAATTTGTGATTGTAAATTGTTGTCTATTGAAGATTAACTAACACTAACATTTATAATGAAGTATAAAATTAATGCAATATGAAGTAACTTGGTAAATTAATAGTAAATAAAATTCCCTGTAATGGAAAGAAGGGTTGCATTTTTGGGCATGGAATTTTTGTGAATTATTCAGACTTAATATTAAACAAATTTGGTTTTTGTGCCACAAAACCAAACAACTAAACATAGATCAAGAAAATATTAGAAGAATATTATTAATTTGTGATTGTAAAATGTTATCTGTTGGACATTAGCTAACACTAGCATTTATAATGAGATATAAAATTTCTACAACATGAAGTAACTTTGTAAGTTAATACTAAATATAAGGAATTTCTTACAATTGAAAGAAGTGTTGTATTTTTTGGTATGGAATTTTTGTGACTTATTCAGACTTAATATTAAACAAATTTGGTTCTTGTGCCACACACACACAAAAAAAACAACTAAACATAGATCAAGAAAATATTAGAAATTTGAAGAATATTATCAATTTGTGATTGTAAAATGTTATTTGTTGGACATTAGCTAACACTAACATTTATAATAAGATATAAAATTTCTACAACATGAAGTAACTTTGTAAGGTACTTCATGTAAGTTACTGAATATAAGGAATGTAAGTTACTAAATATAAGGAATTTCTTACAATTGAAAGAAATGTTGCATTTTTGTGTATGGAATTTTTGTGAAATATTCAGTGTTAATCTAAGATCAAGTTTGGTTCTTGCGCTATAAAACCAAACCAAACTAATCATAAATTTAAAAAAAAAATAGAAATTTCAAGTAAATTATTAATTTATGCTTGTAAAATGTTGTCTATTGGACATTAGCTAACACTAACAAGATATAAAATTTCTACATGAAGTAACTTTGTAAGTTAATTGTGAATAGAATCAGTAAAATTGAAAGGAGCGTTGCATTTTTATGCATGGAATTTTTGTGAAATATTCAGAGTTTAACAAGGATCAAATTTGGTTATTTTGTCACAAACCCAACCCTCACTAAACATAAATCATGAAAATATTAGAAATTTGAAGTGTGCTTATTAAAAAAAAAGGTGTCTGTTGAAGAAATATATAATAGGAATTATATAATTTAGTGTTTTACACAATTTTTAACAAATGCATTAAGAAGGGGTGTTCAAAATACATTAAAATAGGAATTTGTGTTGTTAGAAGTTTATGTTATTACTTTTTAGTAATTCTTGGTTTATAGCTCACATTAAGCAATATAAAAGTGTGTATAGTAAGGAAAATATTTTTTAATAAGAATTATATATTTTTCTGTTTTGAATTGTTATGAAATAACTTTTATAAATAGATGATATAGGCAATATTAGAAATTTAAAATTAGATGCATTATATATATCAGTAAAATTATACTGGTTGATTATAAAATTGAAACTATGTTTATGTTAACATTTCTTCCCATAATAAAAATAATTAATAATAGTAATTAAACAATGAAAATAAATAGGATATATAATTGAAGGCAATAAATCTTCTATATAGATGTGCAGGTGATCAAATTTGAAATTATCTCAAATAATTTTAACATTTGTTTATTTTTCTTAAAGAGTAGTAAAAATAGATATTGCTTAAAAATTTTATAGGGTAAGATTGTGGTAAAATATATGCTATAATAATAGTTAAAAAAGTTGAAGTAAGGTTAAAATCATGAAAAATGTCATTCTATCAAAAGCAAGTGCTTTATGGAATTTTAAATTTATAAAAATAAATAGCAGACAAAATTATTCAAAGGTAAAAAAGAAAAGTATACTACTCAAAATGATTCGTATTTTCAGTCGTTTGATAAAATTTTGAAAGTATTATAGTTTTAAATATTATGACACTAATGTATACAGTTTGAGAAAACTGAATAACCAATTAACTAACATTTAAATTTGACGCCGGAAAGTACTCAGTAACAACTCGCCTAATGATTGGTATTGGGTCGCCCATTGATAAAACACATGGGGAAATGATTGGTATTGGGTCGCCCATTGATAAAACACATCGAAAAATGCTTGGTATAAAGTCGCCCGTGGTATTTACACGTCGGAAAAACATCGGCAATATCGTCGGAAACACGCTGGGGCGATCATCGCGCGGTGTCTTGCCGGGGGACATGAACAAGGTCGGGGCGAGATCGGAGGCGATCTCGCACCAACCTCGCGCGTTCTGTGGGGCGATGTTCGGCCAATGGTTGGCCAACGATCTTTTGCTGCTTGGGATATTATTGTTGGCAATTGCTTGGAAACTCGAGTTATTCACAGGATCCATTGCTAGAAGATGACATTACCAATTTTAAAGTATTTTTTATTAAATACGTATTCATATAGATTGATGAAACGTATGTGATTAACCATTCAGCCGATTCATCTGACAACTTTTCCCAATATGAAAAACCCGATTTTTCACATTCCCGTCGTTCTTAAAACTGATTGCGTACTAGACTTCAATATACACAAGATTCATTATTATAAATAAATACAATGTAATGTTTTATTTTATTTTCAGAAGCAACTGAGTATTTTGCTGTGGCAAATGAAATTTCGCTTTGAGAAATTTAAGAAATTCTTGGGCCTTGATCAGAAGTATTTATTTTGAATATCCATGGAACGAAATTCTATTTACCAAACATATGAAAAAGCAATACTATTATTTTTTTTCATTCCAAATAGCTCTAAGTTTAAAAGATCAGGGTGGTTAAAAATGAAATTCCGGAATATAACTATTCGGATTTTTTAAAAATCTAATTGAAATGCTGCAGCTCCTTTTGAAAGACATTGCTTTGTGTATAAAACGTTTTGAAAGCTATTTATCTATATCTATACTTATAATAAAGCTCAATGTGTGTGTGTGTGTGTGTTTGTGTTGGCGCTCTACAGGCCAGACCATTGAACCTACAGCTATCAAATTTGGCACGTGTATATCTTGGAGGCCGAGAATGTGCACCTGGGGGTTATTTTTTCGAATTTTTAATTAGAATTTTATTTATTTAAAAATTAAGCGAAATTTTGGCGTGTTTCTGCTATAACTTCCGAAAATATTACCGCACAAAAGAGATTTTTACATCAAGTTAAAGATCAAAAATTTATCTTTTAAATGGTACCAATGTTTTAACCTTAAAATTAAATTTCTGTTTTTAATGAATTTTTAAATAAATATTTTAACTCTATTTTTCAACAATTTCTTTCGTACAAAATAAAAATAAACGTTTCGCATTCCTGGGAAAAAATAGCTTTTTTCAAAGTGTTGCCATCACATTGATTAAAGCACCAATTAAAAATAAATTAAATCATTTTGGAAATGAAATCTGCAAAAATATAATTTTCGTCACGTGTCTGTAGGAAATGAAACAAATATGAAATATTTTTTCTAAACAATAAATTCAAGAAAAATTCTTTTATGATCTTTTACACTTTTTATATTATTTATCCAATCAATCAGTTTTATTTTAAGGCAAGTTTTGTTTAATATGAACAGGATATCCATTCAAATCATGGCCACACAGATAATTTGTAAACCTTTAGTAAGACACAGATCTGTTACGACATAAATCGTAAATATTTTATTTAAAAGTAGCAAACGATTATTTTAATAATTATAAATTTTATTTTGTAAATAGTTGTGAAATTCAGATTGGCAACAGTGATACTTTTGGAACTTTTAATTTGTTGTTTAAAAACGATGCTAGAATTTTGAATGAAAATCATTTGATGTAAATTTGATAATATTATCTATGATGTAATAAGATTTAGTTTCATAATAAGTTTATTGTATTCTATTTTTGTTGACGCACGAACAAAACAGATTTACTAAATTGGTTTAAATAGAAAAATGATTATATTTTATGTAACTTAATTCAATAAATGCTCTAATAAATAACGAATTTTTGATTTTACATAAAGCTTCTGCTGTGGAAATTGCAAATAACAAAATGTTCTTGAAACACAAATATTTTAAATAAAAAGAGTTAATTTCCAATCAACTAAATCAATCACTTAAACTGACTGATTAATGAAAATTTGAATATTACTATTCTATAAAAAAAGATAATTTTAGATTTTCCATCGATCGTTTCAAAGAAAATACGCCAATCAGCGCACAGGTTTCTCAAGATTAATTGGACTAAGATTATGAAAACGTTGAGTTTTTCTAAATTTTTAACATTCAAAACTTCATAAATAAGTCTTAGTTGATCGTGGAAAATAGAAACATTCATTTATTTATTTAAAATTTGGTGTGTCCCGAATATTTCTGAGAATAGGATACCTTACTGCATTAAATTTAGACTTCATAATTTTTGAAATATATTTATAGGCCGGAACAAAATATTATTATTGATTTCATTTCAATCTTTTTGAAAGCAAAAGTAAAAACTGAATTTTATGCTGAATCTGAGAAATTTTTGTTGAATTATTGTTTTAGATATTACATAAATTATGAAAAATATTTTGTAGTTCACATAAGACTTAAATACGGAGCGATTCTGTTTGCAATACTCATATTCAATAATAATAGTAATAAATAAATAGCAATAAAGATGATAAATAAAATAAAAAGCTTGGTTTTATTAAAAAATATCTTTATATTAATTGCAATTTCATCATTTTCACTTTAATTTAAAGTTTGGTATGACTATCAAAATGTGAAGATTAAAATTGTTTTATTTGAGAATCTATTAAGAGACCAGTTACTTAAAATATTTAATTGAAAATTGTAGCGAGCGATAATATTGGCGAACCGGCTGGTCGCCAAAGGCGGCTAGTTAAAAATAAATTAACAATGATTACAAAAAGTGCCAATTTATAATGGGGTTATTTATTATTCTTTCAGAAATATATAAGATCTTAGCTGCATATTTAACGCTAAATGTTTATTATAATGATGAGAGAAACATTGGAATTTTATTTTAAATAATGAACGAGGATTTGAGCTAAAATTCAAATTTTTTAAGTCAAAATAACATCAGTAAAATATTTAAGGAATAAAGTAAAATGAAATAAAATATTGGTATTTGTTCTGTTATATTGTATTGGCATTCTGTCTAATCGTTTCTTACATTTGATTCAATTGATTGTTTGTTTGACATGCATACTCACCAATTCCGCTTTTTCCCTAATTACCACTCAAATACCTTTTTCATAATAAAAAAAATTAGGAAGAAAAGATATTTCGGTTATTGTTTTCATCTGGGGAAATTAATATGACTATATGAAATTAATATGACGAATTAATATGAGTTTAAAATGGGACATGACAAATGAATTTTTTTGGCGTTAATATTATTTTAGCTTAGTTAATATTAATTTTCCTATGTTGATAAATCTCATCGCCAGCTTTGATCTATTTCGATGCATAAGACTGTATCGACTAGGTAAAAAAAGCTTAATTCCAATTTGTGGATCCGAATTGTGTTGAGATCCCACTGAATTGATTTTGACGATGAATTTCGCGATTACTTAAATCAAGAAATTAATGGTAGGATTGGAATAGATGATTGATGAATTTCGGGCTTTGAAAAAGTATAAGAAATCAATTTATAAGATATGTCTCCTAATTGACAAAGGCAATACCTTTATTGTGCATTGAAGTGTTATAATAAGATGAAGAAAAATCTGACGAATTTCTTCCGTTGTGATAGTTGTCTAACAAATGCTATTGAACAGGTGCAAACCATCGGTCTAAGCCGTTTATACCTATAATTAAGATATATTTCTTTTATTTTTATTTTTCCTTGCAGCATGTTTCACGTTGAAAATGGAAGGGAATCCAGATTTAAATAGGAAAAAATCGCTCATATTCATTATTAATTTTTGAAATGCAATAAAATATTAGGATTCAAAATCAAAGATATAAAAGGATTATTGTTTAGCGATGAACGCGGAGAGATTTGAATGTGTGAATAAGTGTCTAAATGCTAAATTTCTGGTTTGAAAACTGTTAGTCAGCATTGCAAAATGGCGAATTAAAGGCCTTTTAACATAATATTTTTTTCTTATACATCCATCCTGAATGTAATTTTTCCAAAATTGGTCAATTACATTTTCATGCACTTATAGAGAGTTGAATGATATATGAATTCTTTCAGTCATGGAAAGCGGAGAGCTAACGGTTAATAAATCGAGTGGTTTATGTTCATTAGCAGAAATATTAATTGTATTGGAGAGCCATTATAATTTGAGATATAATCTGGCGCTTCTCTCGTTTAATATCAATTGCATTGCCAATTGCTCATTCATTGCTTGATGGTAAATGCATGAATCTCCAAAGTTATTTTATTTTATCTATTTATTAAATTATTACGAATAATATTTTTTTAAAAAAATTAGAAAGAAAAGAAAAAAAGTACAAAGAACGACAAAGATTTTTATATGGAATTTAAAATGATAATTTAAAATGGTACAGCCTTATTAACAATTGACTATTGACATTTCAGGAATTGAATAGCAAATCTCAAATTTAAAAAAATAACCATGAGTATTTTAACCTTTCTTTAAAACCTATTATATTCTAAGTATTATAAGAGTAATCTGACTTTTCTTTTCTCTATGGATAGTTCTTACAATGAAGAAAGGTGAAATGAGTAGAAATATGCTCGATAAGTCGACATTATTCAATGAGTCAAAATATTTCTTAATAATCATAAAATTCTTCTTAACTGCTTACGAACTCTGCTTTAAACTGGAGCTGAAGGCCAGTAGAATGGGTCCTAATTTTTGTGAATCCTCGAATTTCAGGTTTTATATAATAAAAAATAATCCGTTAGGAGATATTATCTTGCTTGCAAGAACTGCAGATAGAAAAGTGATTTAACCTTGTTTGATAATATAGTTTGGAGTGGATATTTTTTATTGAGTGAGTTCATTCAGAAAGTCACCCATGTTTTTATTGCAAATCTTTAAACGCTGTTAACATTTCGTTACATTCTAATGCATAAAATATTCAAAATATCTACAGTTAGGAATTCTAGGTATAGATTTGAATCTGAGGTAATGGATGTCTTGAATATTGTCAGTTATCTGTAACTGGTGTCCTCGAATCCAATTATGGATAAATACTTGAACCTATTATTGACAACATTGTCGGCATTCCATTTTTTCTGTTATTTTCAAAAAATAACAGCAGAATTTTCTTTTATAAATGAAAAACTAACTGCAATACGTATATAAGCACTTATATCTTTTTATTGAAACTGCTGCTGACATCAGAATTGTCGTTTGAAATTCAGATTTACGTCATCAGGACGGAGTATCAAAATGAGTTAAAAATGATGACAAGGTAAAATAGGCAAACGTTTGTTTCACCTTTTCAGTTTAAATTCGAATTGAGCCAATGACTGGAGTGAAATCTTAATGTTATTCTAATCATCATCACCAGCGGAAGATAAAAATTGGCGGGAATCAGTATCTCATTATTCGATCTTTAAAATGTTTTATGTTGGAATTGGAAGGGAATCCATATTTTAAATAGGAAAAAAAATCACTTTTTTTTCAGTAGCAATTTTTTAGATTCAATAGAATATTAGGATTCAAAATCAAATATATAAAAGGATTATTGTTTAGCGATGAACGCGGAGAGATTTGAATGTATAAATATGTGTCTAAATTTCAAATTTCCATTTAGAGAACGGTTAATCAGCATTGAAAAGTGGCGAATTAAATGTATTTTTCCAAAATATTTTTGGTTTTGTACATCCATCCTCTATATAAAGTGATATAATATTGATAAAATCCGGATTGATCCTAAATTGATAAAATATTTGTGCATACACTTTTGGATATTTGAATGATATATGAAGACTTTCGTTCTTGGGAAGCGGATAGCTATCGGTTAATAAAAATCAAGATGTTTCTGCTTATTAGTTGAAATATTCATTGTATTGGAGAGCCATTACAAATTGAAATTTAATCTGGCGCTTCTCTCGTTTAATATCAATTGCATTGTCAATTGATCATTCACTGCTTCATGTTGAATGCATGAATCTTCAAAATTATTTTATTTTATCTTTTTATAAAATTTTAACAAAGAAAATCTTTGAAAAATTCTAAAAAGTAAAAAAGAAAGAAAGATAAAGATTTTTTTATACCGGATTTAATATGCTAATTTAAAATATCACAGTCATATTTACAATTTACTATCGATTTCTTAAATATGTAATAGCAAATCTCAAATTTAAAAAATAACCATGTGTATTCAAACATTTTTTAAAAAATTTTCTATGGATAGTTCTTACTTTGAAGAAAGATTAAATGGATAGGAAAATATTAGGTATTCAATAATTCAAATATTTCTTAATAATCAAAAAATTTCGTTTAAACTGCTTACGAACTCTGTTTTAAACTGAAGTTGAAGGCCAGTAGAATGGGCCCTAATTTTCGTCAATCCTCAAATTTCAGGTTTTATGTAACGAAAAATAATCTGATAAAACATATTAGCCTGCTTGCAGGAACTACAGACAGTAAATTGATTTAAAATTGTTTGATTAATTAGTTTGGAGTGGATATTTTTTATTGAGTCAATGATTCAGAAAAATATCCTTTTAATTATTGAAAATCATTAAACGCTGCTAAGATTTCATTATATTTAAATGCATAAAATACTCAAAATATCTAGAGTTATGAATTGTTGGTGCTGTTTTGAACATGAAGTGTTGGATATCTTGAATACTGTCAGTTATGTGTAATTGGTGGGCTCGAATCCAGGTATAGACACGTCCACGAATCTATTATTGACAGCATTGTTAGTGTTTGGATTTTTCTATTATTCTCAAAAAGTAACAGCATCATTCTTTTAGAAACTTGTATCCTGTTATTGAAACTGCTACTGAACTCATAATTACCGTTTGAAATCAAGATTCACGTCGTCAGGGCGGAGTATTAAAAATGATTTGAAACTTACACTTGTCTATAATTGATACCAGGTCAATAATATGTGCCTTTACACTTGTTAATTCAATATATTGAAGATAAGAGTTAGATTATATAAAGACTTCTTTTCACGTTTTTCTGCATTCTAATGAGTAATCAAGAAACTCCGCCATATAAAATGTGGGAAGATACAATACTTGCTTACAATACAATACTTTAAATACAATACTTGCAAAAATGGATTTGTTTTTCCTTTGCACAATATAGCAAATGAAATTTCTTAATCCGATAAATATAGATAAGCATTTATAAAATTTATCATTAAAAATATGTTCAATTGATGATTAAATATAAAAACTAAAGAAATTTATTCTTTTTTTAAAATAACTGCAAGCACATCTATGGGTCAAAAGAATCAAAATCCAAAAATAGGTTTGGAAAGTTTTAAATCAGAGACAATAACAAGACTACTTCTGATTTTGAAATGAATTTTAAACTTACATATTTCCTTATTTCCTTTTATTTCAAATTATCCTCTTGGTGTTTGTGCTTCATGTGAGCTGTCAGAGTAAATTTTGCTTTATAGGATGAGGAGCAAATATGACATTTGTAGGGCCTTGATTCTGAATGAGTCATCATGTGAGTTTCGAGACTATCAGTAGAAAAACAGTTCCTGTTACACACTTTACATCGATAAGGATTCTGAGCTTTATGTACGTTCATATGCCTACAAAGTGTAGATTTAGTTTTAAATGTCGAAGAGCATGCAGTACACTTGTAGCGTCTTTCATTCGAATGACTGGTCATGTGATTTTCAAGAATGTATTTAGAAACACAACTCTTGTTGCAAAGTTCACACCTGAAAAGATTCTGGTCATTATGTTTGCTCATGTGAGCCTGAAGATTACCTTTGTATTTATAAGCAGCAGTGCAAAAACTGCATTTATAACAGTTTATGTTGGAATGCTTGTTTAAATGGATCTGGTATTGTGATTTATATTTAAAATGCACATCACACACCTCACATCTGAAAGGATTATTTTCATTATGTAAATTCTTGTGATACCGAAGTTTAGTTTAGTTTAGTTTAGTTATATTAACGTCCCGTTTGAAGCAACACTTGGGCTATTTTGGGACGGACCTCGTAATTTTGAACCACGGTCAGATGACGAGGACGACACCTGAGCTGGCACCCCCCTCGCCACACCACACCACACCAGCGGGAGGACGTTTGGTCAGGACGGATTTAACGTGCAACAGACCCCCTTACACGACGGTTCTTTGGTGGAATCGGGTCTCGAACCTGAAACCCTCCGGTTCCGAAGCCGAGACCTTACCACCAGGCCACCGCGGCCCTATTGTGATACCGAAGGCTTCTTCTATTTTTGCAGGTTCGAAAGCAAATGCGACATTTATACTTTTTTTCATTTGAACCGGTTGGCTGGTTTTCTTGGATTTTATGTTCATTTTGGGATCCTTCATCTTTTCGCGCATTTTCGCACTGCCCATCAACTAATCCTTGCAATGAGTTTTTGCCTGGATCAAGCAGTGATGTCTTTTCCGTAACTCTGAATCCTATGTTAAAGTACCTTGAACATTTAGCACACATGAATAAGGTTTTTAATGAAAAGAGCCAGCGATAAGTTTTTAATTTATTTTCACTGGCACACGTACTGTCCCTGCAATGATCACAAATGTATGTCATGTCTTTCTCCATATTCTGCTTGCTTTCTACCTTCGAAATTGCTGAATTGAAACAAATCTAACACTCGCGGTGAATGAAAGAAGAAATATTTAAATCTCATGAATTTGATAATAGCTGTAAATATAAAAAAAAACATTGGTAATATTATATATAATCCCTTATTTGGAAATAAATCCATTATTTTACTGAAATGGAGTTTAAAATAATGAAATGCGTGCATTAAGTATTGGAATCATTTATTGTACAAAAAAAAAATAACGAGGTTTTACAAAAAACATTAAAATTTATTTGCTGTTGAGAAACCCAGAATAAAAACTCGACATATACATTTTATTAAATTATTAAGAAAGTTTATTTCAAAAAGCGAATCTGATTTGAAAAATCTCATCATATTTTACTATAATAATCTTACACTTTCGACTTTATTACATTTCGAATTTTTTTACAATTAATATTTTTGAGAGTAATTCAAGACTGAAAGTGGTTTTATTAAAGTGGGTATTGTTATTATTCGGAAATAATAATATAACAGAAAAACTTATTTTGTCAACATTAGATATATTTAAAAAAAACTTTATTATTGAAATTAGGCAATTGATATAATTCCTAGGTCAATTAAATTTGTTATCCCATTCAAAAGATCCATTTCGGATTAAGTCTTTATTACAACCCTTCTAATGATTTCTTCCTGTTCATAATTAAAGAAAAAATTGAATACGCTTCTAGCAAAATTATAGTTTTAAGGTAGAAGGAATCAACACAGTTGAATACTTAATATAGGTAAAACAATGAATTCGTCTTTAATTAGCAGACAAGTGAGAATGATTTGTAAAAATACAACATGCTAGCAGTTAGCAATAGGAAATATGCTCGGGTAGGAAAGGAATTATTTAAATTTAATGCATTTATTTTTTGATAAGTTGAATAAATAAATATTTCTATTGTTAATATAGAGGCAATTCGAAGAAATAAATATATTTTGAAATAATAAACTTTTACACTTTGCTATTCAAAGAATAAGTCGAAAATACCCCTGTACGAATACCCATGCTGAAAAATACCTTAAGGCAAGTTTAAATTTCTCTGAAAGATATATGTGCTAAATCTTCGAATCATATTGCAATTTATGTCTTTTATTGAGAAATACGATCTTCAAAGCAGTAAAAAATAAACCAAAATCTCAGTACTGTTCCTGTCACGGAATTAATTTTACAATAAAACAAAGGACTTTTCGAGCAGAACAAGTACTGAACATCTCTGCTTTTGAAAACAATTTTCTTCGTTATGCTTTCTTAAATATGAAGTTTTTGTCATCAAGTCGCCAGGAAAAAAATGTAGACATAAAATAAAAACAAGTAATAAAAGAAAAAAAAATTAAGTCAATTCCTACTTAGGTCCACAAAGAAAAAATTTATTTTAACTACTTTTTATTAAATAATTACAATTAATATAAATATGTATATACATACGACGGAATCACAATATTAAGTGGCAAAAAAGAAAGCGAATTTACTACCAATTGTCCATTTTCCTTTTTATATATGGTGTTGGACTATTATCTCTAAAATTTGACTATAAAATTAATTAATTAAATTTAATTAATGAATTAATATTTAAAAAACTGTATTAACATCAAGTGTCATCCACTACAAGCTTAAGAAATATATTTGTACTTGGATTAATAAAAAGTATTTTATTAACGATTGAAAATTTGAACAAGATATATAAATATATAGATGGAGAGTGTGAACTAATAGTAGGAATTAAATAAAAAGATATTCAGCGGTTTATATCAGTTGAATAGGAAACTTGTATCAGTAATTGCAATGGATTTTCAGGCGATACAACAACTATTTTTTTTTACTTAAATTATCTTCATTTTATAATTTTTATTTAATCTTAAGCAATAAATAAAGATGTGCACTATATACCATGCAAAAAGAAAAATGTTCCCTTGATTTTAGGCTCTTATACAGCAGTTTGGCCCCATTTTTATTTCTTTAAAACTTAGAAAGTGAGAATTGTTTTATAACTTAATTTTAGATTTAAGTCGATGTATTATTTTTTGAGAACTTTCTGGAAACACAGGTTTTTTTATGTGGTAGGAAGATGACAATATAAATTTTAAAGCTTAATAAATAAGTTTGAATTCATATGATTTGGCTACACATATGTGAAAAAATTGGACCCGATTCAGCTGACAACTTTTCCTAATACGATAAAAAAGAGTTTTGTACATTTACTCTGTTCTTAAAACTAATAATGTGCAAGATATCAATATGCATAAGATTCAGAATTATAAATAAACATAATGTAAATTTTTTAAAATTTTATTTTCAAATAAAAATTGAGCATCTTGCTGAGGTTACAGAAATTTCGTCTTCCAAAATTCCAGAATATACTATTTTTTAATAGAAGTATTTATGCTGATTATAGAAATTCCATTTTATAAATTCTATGAAAAGGAAATTTTAAAATTTGTTTTATTTAAAATAGTCTTTAATGTATATTATCAGGGCGACCAAAATAATATTCAAGAATGTTGCGAATATCTGCGAGTCGAGCATTTTCAATGCAATTAATATAATGTTGTCTATTTTCGCTGATACTCGCTTGCATATTTAATGTTTTGATAAACACAAATTAAAAACAAATTAACAATAATAAACAGAAATAACCAAATCGTAATAATGTTCATTATTATTCTTTCAGGAATACAAAAATATAAGATCTCACCTGAATTTTTAATGCTAAAAAACAGGATAAAAGCATCAGGCGTAGCTAAATAATTTTAAAATATTGGAAGGCATTTTCAGCTAAAGTTAACCTCAGTCAAAGCAGAATAAAATATTTAAACGTTTAAAAAAATCAAGTCAAATTAAATAAAATATTGGCGATTAGTTCTGTTACATTGTATTCGGAATCTGACTAAACATTTCCTGCTTTTAATATCAATTGATTTCTTGTATGTTTGGAACTCACGCTCACTAAATTCGCTTCATTTCAAATTGCCACTTAAATATTTGTTTCGAATTATGTAAAAAGTAATATTTTTTTAAAAAGACACTTCAATTTTTATTCTTTGGAAGACTGAAATTTATTGAGAATTGTTGAAAATTGGATATATCAAAGGAATTTTTTTGATGGCGTTAAAATTATTTTAGCCTCTTCAGATATTTTTTCTCAAAAATTAAATGGAATTTGTTTGCAGTTTATACGATTTATCAACATAAGCAGCCTATCTGATACTTATAATTAATGCACACACAAATATGTTTTGAGGTTTCATCTTACAGGTAAATATTGCAGAAAACGAAGGAGTAAGTTGACGCATTATTCGGTTAAGTTTTGTTAGTTGTACATCGGTACGGAAGTCATTCATAATTAGTTGCATGTTTCTTTTGAAGTGGTTTAAACAAAATAAAGTTTTCTGACTAATGAGATGAATAAAATTCCCACCATTTTTGGAACTATTAATATTGTTTTCCACTTTTCTTGGCACATTTTTCTTTAGTTGATGAATCATATCGCCAAACTTTATCTGTTTAGATACGTGAGTGCCAGTGATTGTATGAGCTAGGTTAACTAGTATTATTTCATTTTAGTATATCTGAATTTTGTAAGGAACCTGATTGATCAATATCCCTGAATTGATTTTTTTATGACTTTCGAGATTATTTTATATCAAGGAATCGATGGTATGATCGGAATGGAAATTTGTGGAATTTCGGACTTGGAAACTGAATAAACAATCAATTAATAATGTGTTCTTTTGGTTAGATGGCAAAGGAATAATTGTATTCTGCTTTAAATTGTTATAATAATATGAAAAAGAATCTGTGGCCTTTCTTTAGTTGTGATTCTTTCAATATCAATTCAAGAATTGCTGTTCAAGCTTTTTATACATAAAATTATGAAATAGCTCTTTTATTTACTTTTTTTGTATTTCAGAGTGTTTTTAAATTGAAATGGTAGAGAATCCATATTCTAAACCAGAAAATACTCACGGAAATCATTATTAATTTTTGAAATTAAATTACATATATTAAAATTTAAAAGGAATATTATTTGATAGTTACGGTGAGGTTCGAATGTGTAAGGATAAGTGAGAAAACGTAAAATTTCAGTTTAGAAAACGATTAGTCTGTATTGCAAAATGACGAATTGAATGTGTTTTTCCAAAATACTGAATTGAGGATATGTATTGTCCCGCACACCTATCCTGTGTGAAAGGTTTTCAAAACAAATCGATTATAATTGCATGCACGCACTTATGGAGATTTGAATGATACATGAATTCTTTCAGTAATGGAAAGCGGATAGCTATCGGTTAATAAATCGAGGTATTTCTGCTCATTAGCTGAAATATTGTATTGGGAAGCCATTATAAGTTGAAACAAAATCTTGTGCTCGTCTCGTTTAATATCAGTATGAATGTTAATTGACTATTTACTGCTACCCTTGGATACATCAATCATTAAAGCTATTTTATTCTCTCTCTATAAGAAATTGAATTTTTGGTACGTATTTTCGGTAAATTTTTCCAAAAAGTTTTTGGTTTGAAAAAGAACTGCATCTATATAAAAAGGGTGTTTTGTCAATTTCTCAGCACACTCTTTAACTCTCTCTGTCTTTAAATTTCTGTGTATGTGGAGACGTTAGAGTATACATGGAAAAAAATTTGAAAGCGTAAATTTAAATTTATAAATAATTAAACAGTTAGCATTGTGAAAAAAAAACAGATGCAGTTGGTCAAACTATCTTTAAAACGATGGGAGTATCGATTCATGTATCTATTCCATATACGAAGTCGAGAGGAGAATTCTTGAAGAGTTTTAAAATAGTACAACAAAGAAAATAATGCAATTGCAAATAATTATAGTTGAAAAGACATGACATCTAGTTATTTAGAATCTCCCACTTTTAGTTTTGAAATACATCATTTTAATATTATGAAACCCAAGCTAATGAACGCGTGTGTCCAAGATTAAAATTAATGCATGAACAAATGTAAAAAGTCGCAGAATGTCTTCAGGATTTATCGTAAGTAGCCATTATATAAAGTTATGGAAAAAATAGAATATCCAGAAATTAAACTGAATTTTCATAAATAATGATGTAAATCAATTGATTAAAAATTTACAAGTTACATTTATAATTTTATAAAGCATAATTTTTATAAAGGTTAAGATTGTGTTTTCACTTATTTTCTTAGTCAAAATGCCTAAAAAGGATAATTATCTGAAAAGAAAATTATTATGTATGTCAAAATAATTTTAGATGCACGAACTGAAAATTTAACTATAATAATAGGGGTGCCAGTAGAAACGCAGCTTGATTAATTCCACTTTGGGTAAACATTCTGGCAATCATTCAAAAGTAAAAAAAAAAAAAAAAAAAAAATGGCTTTCAAGATTTTATGATGGAAATTTCAATATTTAAGACGATCTATGTCCTGGTGAAGAAAAAACAAATTGAAGACGTGATATTTAAGGTTTTATTGGTTGAAAATCCATTTCAAACTCAAGGAAGCTTTCAAAACGATTAAGATTCCCTCGCTAAGCAATATCATTTTGATTGAAAGTAATAGGAAATATACAGAAGGAAGGAAAATTTACTAATCAAAAGCTGATGGAAGAAAATGAAAACCAAAAAAAATAATAATAATAATAACATATGCATGAATTTGTTTTTTTTTTTTAGTTCAAAAGGCAGAATCTTCTGGACAAAATCCTTACGACTGCTGGAAATTGTATTATGTGCGATCTTCTAACTAAAGTTGCACAGTCTGTTGCACAATATTGTATATTAATTTGAGATATTATATAGTATTAATAAATATTCCAAAATATTACACAATATTGCGAATATTGATTAATGCCATACAGTATTGTACAATTGAAATGCTGAGAAGCATAGGCTTATCAGTGCAGTCACTAACATAAAATACAAAAACAAGTATTCCTACCAAGAAAGTGTTACTGTGAGTCTAATAAGATTTGAAAGGAGTTATTTTATACTATCTTCTGTAAGCTGGTCAAATTGTTACGACTGAACTTCATTAGGAATGAGTGATCGAATCAAGTGGTGTTCTGAAGGACCCAAGATCATCTACTTGCCAAGGAAGGCGGAAAGTGACATTCTTGCAAGCTAACGCTCGTCTACAAACAGCAAAACAAACCCAGGCACTCCTCTTTTACCACGGCTAGGAAATTTAAATGCTTCGTTAACGCCAGACTAGGGAATCAACGATTCTTCAATGTCTTCATATCTGAAAGATAAGCGATTCACAAAAGTTGAAGATGTGATGAAATGTTGCTATAACTATATTGCCTCGGAACCACCAAGTTCCTATCTCTAAGTCATTCATCAACAGTTAGAAAAAAGGCAAAAGATAGTAGAGGGTAATAATGAATATTTCGATTATTAATCCTTTTAATAAGTACCTTCTCAATAAAGTTCAATTTGACCTAAAAAAAAACTGAGATTTACTTGTATACATATTACATTTTACAACACTTCTATCCTTATAAAGGATAGTAATGAAGTCTGTATTTTACAAAATTATCAGTACAAACGATTTAAAACTTTCGTTTACGTTCCACCACATTCTTAGATTTTCACTGAGCATCCATAAATAAATAAACTTTCGCTTTGTAAGGCTATAAATAAATATCGCTTGAAAATATAAATGATGCTTATTTAAATAATCATCGCATGATTTTTACTTACCAATCCTATGCAAAACGAAATTTTAGAAAACATCTATACATCAAGTAGTGTAAATTCAATAACAAATATCAATAAATTTAATTGTAGTTACCAATAATGCAGAATAACATAAAAAAATTATAATAAGTGCATATAAATTTAAAATACTTTCGAGCATCTTAAATGAAAATTTATTCAATATATATTTGGATATTTAAAGCAGGAAAGTTACATAATGAAAAAAAAAAGATTAAAAGTACTATTTAATAATTTTACTGTAATTTAATGTTTATGTATATTATATGTTTATTGATTCAGGTATTTAAAAATAGAAAAAAAATACTTGAGACACTTACTGCCGATTTAAAAACAACAGAATAATTTACAATTGTTAAGATTGATGAATTTATATAGAATATATTCAAAATAATTTAGAAAGAGGAAGAAAAAAAAAAGAAAGAATAAAAGTTTTATTTGCTGCAGGATTTGAATTTCTAATTTAAAATTGTAATTAACATTTGTTTACTGCAATTTTAGATATATGATATCAAATCTTAAATTTAAAAAAAATATCCATCAATATTTAAAAATAAATTTAAAAAAACTTATTAATGTTTTTTACTATGATTGAAAATGAAGAATATGGAGAAAATTCTCAATATTGGAAAAAAAATCAATATGTTTAGTAATCATTGATTTCTTGGAACCTGCTTTAAAAATTATTTTAAAATTAACCCTTTGCACTCGTATGTTGCCTCTCACTCACCCTTCAGGACGGTGCATCATTTTGATGTTTTATTTATTTATGTTTCAATTTTGATTGTTTAAAACGCCTACAGAATGATAAAAAGATGCAGATTAATTTTTCAAAGAAAATCAACTCAAAACAATTCTGTATATTTTTTTTATGAGAATTAAATAAATATTTTTATTAGGTGAATAATTGTTTATCTAATTACTAACCCGAGTGCAAAGGTTTATAGAAAAACGAGTGGAATGCATCCGAATTGTCGTTAATCCTCAAATTTCAGGTTTTATGTACCGAAAAATATGTTTTAAGAATCTGTCCTGCTTGCAAGTACTGCAGAAAGAAGATTGTTCAAGGCTTGTTTGATTCCTTAGTTGGACATGTTTTAATGAGCAAGGCAGCCAGAAAGACGTCCATGTTTTTGCTATAAAATGTTACGAAATACTGTTTCTGAGTTTGAACGAGAGTGCTGGGCGTCTTGAAGATTGTCAATAACTGGTGTGCTCGAATCCAATTATTGCCAGCACAATCAAAAATTGGATCCAAATGTTATTTTTGAAAATAAAAGCATCATTCTTTTATAAATGTAAATCTAACTGCAGTAGGGATATAAACTGAATTCTTATGACATACTGAGATACTGACACTGCCGTTTTACTCAGACTTCCGATTGAAAACTGTATTTACATCAGGACGGTGCATCAAAATGAGTGTAAACGATAAGATAGCTTATAAATATAATTTGACAAAATATTATTTGAACTTCTTCATTGATTTTATAAAGAGTTAACAATTGAAGTGAATTTTTAATATTATCCTAATCATAAATGAAATCACCCAATGGTGGCTAAATATTTGTGGTAATCGGTAACTGATTATTGGATCTTTAAAATGACTCCAGTTTTAAAATTCTACGTCACCCAAAAAACTAATTTTATCAAATTTTAGTCACAAGATTCAATAATTGGTGTCATGACCATAATATGTGCCTTTACCCTAGTTATTTAAATATATAGAAGATGAAGATTCCATAAAGAATTCGATACAACGTTTTCCAGCATTGTAACGAGTCCACAAAAAAATCCATCGTGTCAAATGTTGCAAGATTTAATATCAATATTTTCAAAGAATTGAAACTTTTATTATTTTTTCTTTGTACAATTAAAGAAATAAAAATTCTTAACAAGATAAAAATTGATATACGTTTATAAAATGTATTTCTCAAAATATGTCCAATGGTCAATTAATTATAAAAGTGAATGAATTTGCTTTTTAATTAAAATAACTAAAAGGACATCTTTATGCCAAAAGATTCAAAATCCAAAAACCTGTTTTGAGAGTTTTGAAACAGAAATAATCGGAAAAGTAGTTCTGATTTTGTAATACATTTTGAACACGCACATTATCCAGTTATCACGAATAAAAATTTAAAATGATTTTATATCACATGTTAAACTTGCATTTTAAAGAAAATTATTTGTTTCAAAATTGACTATCTAAATCAACAAATTACACAGCAATATGTGCTCAAAAGTCTTTTTACACACATTTCTCTTCAGAATTTATATTATTAGAACACAATAGTAGGTATACACCTACAGATCAGAAGAATGCTAGTCTTTTCCGTTTTCTTCATTCTTCCGAATTTAAAATCAAAGCTCATTTTCTCTTATTATATCCTTATTTGATACGGAATATTTTTCAGAAATTATTCACATTTTTTTTCTCTTTTCAGTCTAATAGATTCTGCCGGTTATGTTTCATAACTATAAACGTACATTGCATCTTAATACATGGTTATAAAATAACCATGTATCTTTATAGAATTCTCTTTCTTTGTAGTATAAGTCGCTTGAGGAATATCAGCAATTTTTATCGAAATTCCACGAAGCTATATTCTTGCGAAATTCAACGTCTGACGTTAAAACTGTATACAAGAAAAATGCAGTTTCTTGATAATAATATTGAATGCTTGTCATGAAATAAACCCCATAGAGTTTTCTGCCTTACCCAATTTATTACAGAGTACCTTTTTGATGTTTTCTCTTTTTGCCACTAATGATATTTTTTTCTGATTTGAAGTATAATAAGCAAATATGACATTTGTAGGGCCTTGATTCGGAATGATACATCATGTGTTGTTTTTTGAGATCGTTTGAACTACTAAAGTTCTTATTACATATTTTACATCGGTAAGGATTCTGCTCTTTATGCACGTTCATATGAATAGAAAGGCTATTCTTAGTTTTATACGTCGAAGGGCATAAGGTCTTTCATTCGAATGACGTGACTTTCAAGTGCTTGTTTGCTGGCACAAATCTTGCTGCACAATTCACACCTGAAAGGATTCTGGTCATTATGTATGTTGATATGGGCACTAAGACCAAGTTTAAATTTAAAGGCCGCTGTACAAAAACTACATTTATAACGTTTTATTTTGGAATGTCTTTTCAAGTGGATATGATAATTCGATTTAGATATACAATGCACATCACACACCTCATATCTGAAAGAATTATTTTCGTCGTGCACCTTCTTATGACATCTAAGACCGGTTTTAGTTTTGAATGTTCGAAAGCATGTATCACATTTGTACGGTTTTGATTTGAACCGATTGGCTGGTTTTCTTTGATTTCCTGTTCAGTTGTAAATACTTCATTTTTACACTTCCCAGGAATCCCCTGCAATCAGTTTTTGCATGGATCAAGCAATGATATCATATCTGTAACTTTGAGTCCTGTGTTGAAGTACTTTGAGCTTTTGGTACAGAGGAACAAGGATTCTAGTGAAAACACCCATTCATAATTTTTATTTATTTTCATTTGCATATGTATTTTCTTTGCAATGATTACAAATGTATGTCACGTTTTTTTTTTCAGCTTGCTTTTAAGCTCTGAACGGCTTAATTGAAATAAGTCTAAAATGGGAAGGAATACTGTAATCTTAATCAGTCAGCTTCCATACATTCGGCCATAGCTGTAAATAAAAACATGAAACATTGATATTCTTCTACATAATCCAATATACAGAAATAATTCTATTATTTTAATGAAATTATTTTAAAATAATGTCATATTTGTATCAAGAATCTAAATTATTTATTATATATAAAAGAACGAAGTTTTACGAAAACGATAAAAAATTTTTTGCTGTTGCGAATGAAATCGGAGCATATACAGATTTTCCTTTTAAATTATTATGAGATTTTATTATCGAAAATGAATCTGAATTGACTGAATCTGATCAGACTTTCTCTTTATAGTATTTACATTTTTGACTTTTATTACTTTCTGAATTATTTTATGATTAATTCTTCTGAGAATATTTCAAGACAGAAAATGCTTGTCTTAATGCAGAAATTGTTAACACTCTATATAGAGTGTCCCATAAATATTGGGACAAACTTTAAGGGTAGGTAGGGGACATCACAAGGATTCAGATTTGCATAGCAACCCGTGGTCGGAAACACCTTTATTCGGCGCTAGATGGCGTTGTTCACAGTAGCATACAAGGAAGCAGACCTGCAATCTCTCAGTCATTTGAGATGCGATCGCCCGCAGATGGGGTGGCATGGGGATTCTCGCCAGCCCATAAATGCGCATTGTGTTAGTTGAACATCTCATCATTTAACTATGCGTAACATCATGCGCTTCATCCATCATTTAAACGTAGGATGGGAAATTCGCATCTTGGCAACATTGATCGAGATACCACCGTGCAAAACGTTCACGATGTGGGTAATTATCGGGGAGCAGTAACTGTACGCTTTGCAGATGGTATGGGTGTAAGCCTTCAAGCTGCAAAACACGATGAACACTATTCCGAGATACTCCAACGGCAGTAGCGACGGTTCGTACGCTGGCACTCGGATTACTTCTAACTGTATCCAACACATTTTCTTCCATCTTGGGAGTCACTCGTGGCCTACCCTCACTATGTCTATTACCTAGCCACCTAGCGCCGAATGAAAGCGTTTCGGACTACGGGTTGCTATGCAAATCTTAATCCTTGTCATGTCCCCTACCTGCCCTTAAAGTTTGTCCTAATATTTTTGGGACACCCTGTATACCAATTATCGTTGCAATCCGTTCACCCATTTCGTTGTATGATGTTGTTTATAGGGGAAGTTTGATTATAACCACCTTGTTGTTTGTTCGGAATAGTGTCGCATATTTAAACGAAACGATGTAATAGAAGTGTCGCATTTTTGTAACGTTTGTAAGAATCATTCGTCCAATGAAAATGAATGTAAAACGTATGTTTCACCACTGGAGGGTTTTTTTTTTCCCTCTTTCTTTCTTTCTGCACGTACTCGATTCCACGCTTTTCAGCATTGGATTGGGGTAATGCATGGAGATCGATCTTCTGATTCTCATGACGTATGGAATAAAAAGTAGCGTTTATATAATTCATCACAAAGGCAAAAATCGATATTCAATAATATTTTCACATTCCAAGAATTGACCATTTTGAAATTTTAAAATATTTCTCTATAGCTAAATTCTTTTCCTTTCTAAAATAGAAATTGTCGGAAACGATACTTTTATCGTATCATGATTATAAGTTTCTTCTTTGGAAGTATTTAACTAGTATATTTATTGATATAATAATTTTATTGACTCATGCATTTAAGTTCAACAATACATTTTCAGTAGGAAATGTAAATAGGAAAACAGGCACAGGAAAGACAAATTTTATTTCAGTTTACGAAAGGAGTTTTACAAGATAAGACCTGGCATTCCTATTTGTAAATACAACTTTCTCTGTTAAATTGAAACGGAGCATTTATGAATCGATATTCAATATTCGATACTGCAATATTCAAAAATCCAATTTAAATATATTTTTTTTTCTTACCCTAAAAAATCTCAGAAAATCGCCAATACACAATTATTTCCATCATTTTTTTTTCGATCTCAGAATATTCCGAGATCAAGGAAAATGAAAAGTGTGATATATTCTCATAGAATTTCAGATTCATAAAGGGAAATTAAACAACGGTAGATCCTTTTCATGTTTCAGATGAGAAATACTAATAGATATACCAAAATTCTATATATTGCTAAATTTTTATGCATCCAAATAGTATGTTATCTTAAGAAAGTTTAATATTATACAATAAGAACATGTACGTCTTTCTTACTGGATTACTATGAGATATGAGGTGTTAAACATTTGATGCATACCTGCTTAGCTATGCATTTAAGAGTTAAAGAATATTTAACTTAATTTTAAAAGTTTTGATAATAGAATTGGAAGAAATAAAACAAATCGTTGGTATTTTTGGAATGTAATGGATTTACTTTGATAAATTGTATTAAAAAAATGTCTTTAAAATTATTTTTATTATACGGTATATTGTATAAAAAAATTAAATTACTTTACATGAATTCAATGTGAGGAAGTACACTATCCTGCACGAAAATGCTGCCCTGAATTTTTTTTTTTTATCGAATAAACAATTGTTTATAGAATTTAGGAAACATATATAAAATTCCGAGCATCTTATAATTTGCAAAATATTACTGATAAAAGGAATAAATAATCTGAAGTATTCATATAAATGATAAAAGTGATAATGCATTTCATTTTATAAAATCAATAATTTTTTTTAAATAATTGCATAAAAGACACTTGCATAAAAAATAATAATAAAAAATAATTGCATAAAAAATATATTTAATATCAATAATAAATATTACGAACTTAAAAAGTAATGAACTAAACTAGAAATCTCTATTTTTCGGTGGAAAAGACTGAAAATGTTATAATTCGCAATCTCATCTAACCCCTCCTCCGTCCCCAAAAAGAAAAAGAAAACGAAGAATTCATATAATAAATATGAATACATAAAAAATATTATTAATAAAATGCATTATTATTGATAATAAATAAGAAGGGATTAAAAATTATTTTATAATGACATGTTAATGAAATATTCTAATTTAGAATTAAAATTACTTTTTAACTTCTTTCTCTTCTAGTTATTAAAAAATCTGAGAGAAAAAATTGAAAGAGATTGTAGTCTGAATATTTTTTAAGCAATCGCATTTCGAAGAGATGAACATAATTGTAAACGCCTCAAAGTACATTTACTTTACTAAAAATATTTAAAGGAGATTTGAACCTCTTGGTAGGTAATATTGTGTCATAAAATGTTTTAGATTTGATCTGTGTTTTTTTTTTAGATTGCTTTTTTGTATTTTTTTGTAATTTTGTTGTTCTCAGTTATAACAAAAGAGGACGTAAATATTAAAAAGTATCGTTTAATATTATCGCAATGAATGATTATTGTAGCAACTAAAACAATGGAAGATTTTGTTGTAAAATATACTTCATTAATTTAAAATTAATAAATTAATTTTATATTAATTTTTTTATAAAAAATTATTTATTATTAAAATTATAGATTATTATTAAATGTTAAAATTATTCAATTATCATATCAATATATTTGATTTTAAATAAATTTTTTAAAATGTAAAAGTATTTAATTTTATATGAATAAAAGTTTAAAAGTATTTAATCATTATTAAAAGTAATAATTATTTTAAAAAGTGGGGAAAAAATTTCATAATTTGGAGTTCAGATATTTTTGATTGTTATACTAATTTCTTTTCGTATACTTAAGGTATCCGATTAATTCAGGGACGAAATTTAAAAAAAATGATACATAAACATTTTTATTGTACCAAATAGCTAAAACAGACTTGAAAGAGAATATACACTCATTGAATATTAGAAGAAAATATACACTCATTGCCTTTAGTTTTTGAAAAAAAAACTGTTGATTTAACGAAAATTTAGCAAAGTTCTCAATGTTAGAAAAAACAGAGTAAGTTAAAAAAATAATAAAAAATAGTTAACTTTTATTTCACCTGTATATAGCCCAAACTATTTCTAAAATGTAATAGACCACAAGATAAAAATTATTTTAATAAATAAAAATTTTATGAGTATTTAAAGTTGCTGTTACAGATTTTTTTGTCAAAATTTCCTATATTTTAAACTTAAAGTGTTTATAAAATACGTATAAATGAAACTATCTTAAAATACTCGGTCTATCAAACCCTTAAAGATTTTGGAGACATGCCCACCAAATTTCATTCAACTGATTTTTAAATATCATGTTTTCCAATAACCAATCACAGTGAAATATTCATTCTTCAGAAAATGCGTTTTTGTATTTGTAAATTAGTTCATCCAAATGCATTGGAAATCAATGTAGCTTTCACGTTTTTTTTTTATACGGAAATGCCAAAAATGTGCAAATTACGGCTGGCCAGGTAGAGAATGAGTATAAACGTATAAAATATTATTTCGGAGAATTTTACGGTAAAAATAAAATAAATCTCTCATTTTCAGTTAAAAATACCATTGTGTTCGGTTTCATTTTTATTTGTTGTATATTATTAAAACTACTGTATCTATAGTTCTATCTTACATAACATCTGCACACTACATAACATATTAAAAATAACATCTATCAGAATCCACGAAGTTTTGATTTTATTTTTAAATTTTAAAAAATCAATTTCAAATTTTTATGGAAAAAGCATTTTTACAACCTAATCGGGCACCGTAACATACGAAAAAATAAAAATTGCCCATGGCTGTCCTGTTACCAAACAATGCTATTCAATAAGATAAAGGGAAATTGGTTTGAAAGGTCATTTTGGTTAAAGAGATAGGTTATATGTTTATAACCAGCTATTAAATCCGTGTAGAGTTTCTCGAATACTTAACACAATATTACCATTTCTGCTATATAAAGAAAAAATGTTCCGAGAGGTCCAAAATGCGCACTAATAGTGGATACGCATTATGGGTCTTTTCTTTTAAATTTAGGAACGAATTTGACATTATTTATAATTTTAATGACATGAGTATATATCAGATTTTATTGTAAACTACTTGCAACAACAAAACATATTAAATTTTTTTTGTTGGTCAAGTTTTATAAGTGGTTATTGGCGTTTTTTTAATTTTCCTGATCCCACAGACTCAAATAGATAGAACGACAGAAAGTTCAATCAAAATGATTTAGTCCAAACATTCATTAGTGATAACTTCATGTGCAAATGACGCGCTTCTAACTCACTGTTAATAAGATAAGAGAAATTTATCATGCTCATATCTATGGGACAAATGAAATTGGGAGCTATTTAAAATTTTAAATGAACAATCATTTTCTAAATTTCATTTGTCTAGCGTCATTTGATTCTGGTGTTTATAGTGGAGTGTTCAAAGACAGGCATTGACCCAATTTTATTTTTAATTGGGTGGCTTATAAAGTGGTGGTTTATAAAAACATAAAGTTCGAATGTAGATTATTGTTATAAAATAATAAGAAATGTGAACGAGTATCGGAACATTTTACTTTCTCCTGCACTAAATAATATACTTATTTCCAAAAATTTACTTATTTTAGGAATATTATTCACTATTGATTATTATTATCTAATTTCTACTCTTTTCCGAAGCAGTGACATGAATAAAAAAAATTGGGGCAAGCCATATTAAAAAATTACAAGGAAAGATGCATCAGTTTTTCAAAGGCTGAATTCTTCGAAATACCAGCTTTTAGCGCAGGTACATCGATTCTTGTGCCACGGATAATAAATTTGAACAGATATTTTCACTAAGTTTTCATTGCTATTTTTCTAACTAGTATTTTGGGACGCGGTTCCCTAGTGGCAAGATCTCGGCTTTGGAATCGGAGGGCTTTCAGTTTCCGTCCTGTAAGCGGACCTGGTGCGCCTTAAATCCGCGGGACCAAACACCTTCCCTCTAGTCTGATATGGAAGTTTGGAGCGGGGAGTGCCAGCTCAGGTGTCATCCTCGTCATCTGACTGCTGTTCAAAATTACAAGGTCAGTCTTAATATAGCCCTAGTATTGCTTTCAAACGGGACATTAATATAAATAAACAAAAAACTAACTAATATTTTACTAAAAGGTTTACTTTTTTTATTAATAAACTCTCACTCCTTTTTTAGTTTTCAAAAGTATTAGAATAGAGTTTAAATTAATTCGAAATCAACGGGATCATAGTAAAAATGTGATTCAATAAGACGTTCTTAAAGAAGGATAAAAAGTCTAAGAATCACTATGTCAAGAAAAAATATTTTTTGTTTTAATTTACCTGGAAATATCAATTTATTTTTAATATTTAACAGCTTGAACAAATAATGTGTGACTAATTATGAGCAATATGTTATTATTTTTAAAATGATTATTTAAAAAGACAAAGAAATTTTTATAAATAGTATGCAATTTTCAATCGCTTTACGATCTGCAGATTTTAACCCCTTCATGTCCAAGTTCATCCAAATTACTCATTTTTAAAGTTACCTTATAAAATAAAGTCATTCACAAATATTAAACTCGATGCCATTATCATTTTTAATCCATGAACATCTGAAATGCTCTATGGATTTTTAGTAAAATAATTTTTACAAATTACAAATAAGGAAGTAATTAAGAATTGCAATTAGTAAGAAATTCTCATCATATCGGAATAAGCTGAATTTTGTTGTATCTGAATGAACATCTGAATCAACACTGCAACGCATTCCCGAAATAAAAAGCGTCATCCTATCAGATTACAGAGAAAACTACACATTTATGGGATGAATGGAAAAATAGCAAAATAAAGTTTTAAAGTAGTCCTCTTATTTCTTTTTATGCGTTCATAGATTGCAAAATATATGAGACATTTTGAATCGTATTATTGATTAAATATATTGTGAAAGATTTAAAATCGTCGATTGAAGAAATTGTCTTAAAAATTTAAATTCATATGTTCATAGAAGGTGTAAAACAAAAAAGTATTTAAGCAATAAAAACAATAATTTTAAAAAATTGATATAATTTTATGAATATTTTCTGAATAAGCCAAAATGAGTTTGAATTCAAGATCATATTCAGACATCAAACTAGTAAGAAACTCAAGAGATCAAAGAAGAAAGATGTAAATTCTAAAGAATTTGTATTGAAAATATTTTACTAATCCCGCTTCTCTAAATATTAAATTCTGTGTTCAAAATTTTCAAATAATTTGCAAGAAGTTTCATTTATTACATAAAACAAAACTGTCTCTTGATTATATTCTATACTAGTAACTATTGGATAGTTTGTACAAAAATTGAAAGAGAAGTTACAATCTATCACCGGCAATGAACGAGGCTGTCTTTAATTCTTGAAGGGTAAAATCCTAGATGGGCCCACCTCTTGGCGACTCATTTGAAATCTCGCCAAGTTGACAACTAATTTAATATTTGTTATTATTATTATTTTTCAATTAAAAAACGATACTTGAAGGCCATAAATAATAATAAATATAATAAAAAATAAATATAATAGATAAATAATAATAAAAAAATCCTTCTAGGTTGATTATTTATTAATAAAATAAAATAATAAATAAATAATATTAAAATAAAATAATAAATAAATAAAAATTAGAATAAAAAATAAAATAATAAATGAATAAAAATAAGAATAAAAAAATAAATATAATATAAAATTAATTAATTAAACAAAATTTAAAAAAAAATTCGTCTAGTTTGCCACATTGGCGACGTTATCGCCACTCGTATGGTGAGAATTCAAAAAGACGCCAAGAGGTGGGCTGTGCTAGGATACACCCCTTGAAGAACCGTGGAGAGAATTTCCGTGTGCGTTTATCGTCATACCCTTCTTTTCAAATTATTTTGATAATGCATTTAATACACTAACTGATTTACACTCATGTCCATAAATTAAGGATAGTTCAGAATCAAGCGGAAATCGAACTCTAAAATGCATACATCACCCGTAAAATGACTACACACATCTTCAAAAACCATATGCAAATTGCAGGAAGCCACCAGACGACACTGATAGTGCGTCACAAGGACGAGAGTGCAAGAGAGTGATGTATAAGGAATACAGGCAAAGAAGTAAAATTGTTCACAAGCGCTTTATAAGTCTTTCAGTGCAATAACCGCATAGTTATGACACAAAGGACGCATTTGGATGATTTTTTGCGTGGTAGAATTATCGGCCGTCTGGAATGCGGGCGTGCCCAGCTGGAAGTATCCGAGGAACTTGGAATCGCCCAGAGTGTCATCTCCAGGCTTTGACAACTATTGCAAGATGATGGTAATGTGAGTAGACGTTACAGCATAGATCGTCCCCGAATTACAACACCGAATAAGGACCGGTACTTGGCAGTTACTGCCAAAAGAAACAGACGGAGCACAGCATCAGGCCTGACTCGTCAGCGCTCTTCAGCCACAGGTACAACAGTTTCAAAGCAGATCGCGTATAGACGCTTAGGGCAGATTGGTCTATATGCTCGTAGGACTGTCAGATGTGTTCCACTTACTGCAACTCACTGTCGCTTACAATTAGCCTGGAGTAGAGACACTGCAACAGTGGGCTTGTGTGACGCCGGACTTTCATATGGAAAGCGCCAGGTACCCGTCATCACCAACAGAACATCACTGAACTACACCGTTACGGTGGTGTAGGATTGCTCGTTTTCGGAGGAATTATTCTGGGTTCAGAAGAAACATACATGTTCAAATTGGAACCATGACAGGCCAAATCTATTGGTACGTCATCGTGGAACAACATATACGTTTGTTTCGAGGCGCCATAAGCGCAGAAATAATGTTTATGGATGATAACGCCCGTCCTCATTGTGCATACATCGTAAACGGATGCCTTCAATCGGAGGATATCACCTGTATGGACTGGCCAGCATTCTCACCGGACTTGAATCCAGTAGAGTATGTGTGGGACATGCTTGGCCGACGAGTTGCAGCCCGTCAACCACCTCCTACATGTTTACCGGAACTTCGGAGAGCATTGCTTGATGAGTGGTGTAATATTCCCCAAGATCAGATCGATAATTTGATACTCAGCACTCCTAGGAATTATACGGACTGTATTGCATCGTCTGGGTGACATACTATGTATTAACCATCATACCAACCCTGTAATATTGCGTTTTGTAAATAGGTTTTTTTTTTTTTTTTTTTTTATGCTATATTTTTTTTCTCGGGAGAAAAAAATTGTATTTTTTATTAATGATATCAAATATATAGCATCTTTTCTGCTCTTTGCTTTTGTTTTAATAAATAGCCTTTACAAATAAGTCACATTTGTTTTGGTTCTGACTCTTTCTTTCCTGAACATGCATCATCCTTAATTTATGGACATGAGTGTAGAAAAAATGCACACATGTTTTTTGCACATTTAGCGCATGTGCACATTTATTTTAGTAAAACGCTTAATTTTGAACCGCGTTCAGATGACGAGGACATCACATGAGCTAGTACCCCCTCTCCAAACTTCCACACCATAACAGCAAGACAACGTTTGATCCCGACGGATTTAACATACACTAGACCCGCTTACACGACATTTTTGTCGGTGGAATCGGGTCTCGAACGTAAAACCCTAAAATTCCGAAACCGAGACCTTACCACCATGCCACCGCCGTCCAACTCATTCCTGAATCTTAATCGTAATGCGAAATATTCGTTAAGCGAAAATTTTATTTTCCATAAAATTCCATGCAAAATAGGACCATTCTCAGACAAATACTCAATCGAATTTATATTTTTGTCATTTATTATTTATAATGCAGGCTTTTTTACAAGGAAATTGTATTTATATATGTCTTTGGCAGTACTTCAAAAACTGGCGGAAATAAAAGACAGCATTATCGTTCAAAGAATTTATTGCGCAAATTGCTACTGTCATCATATTGATGATTCTCAATATAGGATACACTAATTTCTCATGTTATCTGCACATCTCTTGTTTTACAGGAGGGTTTTGCTGTTTTGAGTCTATTATTTCTTCCTTTCTTGACAAAATCTCCATCTCAGCTATTTGCTGTCTCACAGAATGCAGCCACAGCAAAAACATTTTTTCATCATCTCATCGATACCTTTCTACACATTTCTAGCCTTGTAATGTTGGAAAGAATGAAAATTTCATTGATTAAGGCTCTACAAGTATTTGCACCAACCCCCACGGAGTCGAGTTCGAAAACGCTTTCCGATCAAAACTTTTTCCGTGTAGCTTAAGGGCTCTCCTCAAACAAACGCTCAATACAGACTGATGAAAGATAATCTAGCATGTGACGTCATGGTATCTCCTTTTCTTTCATTTTGCGAAACATCGCTCACTAAAAGAGTCACTTTTTAAAATTTTGTTTTGTTTGCAATTATGCTTGGATTAGCTGTACTGATTTGTTTACGTAATTTTATTTACTTAAATATATTTCTGATTCAAAGAAGGTTTCCAGAGATGGAAAATATTAAAGAAAAAGGACAGCCAGACATTTAAAAAAGAAATCGAGAAGAATTTGAGAAGGTACAAATAATTGTAAAAGAAAAATGTATTATTTTGTCGGTAAACAAATTATTTCTTCCAGGCTATAAGAACTTGTTGGAGGGGTCTTCCTGAATCTTTTTCGGATACTCTTCATTTACCCCCCCACACACACACACATAAAATTGTGGAACTTGAGTAAAACAGCGAATATTTTCATGGCGTTAGCAAATCATAGTCCCTAAATATAGATTTTTAGCCCTGCACTGAATCCATCGCGGGAACATGTGTTTTAAATGAATTTTTACTGGCCGGTTTGTACCAAAATTTGACACAAAATTACAAGATAACATATCGAATTTCATCGATTATGAGATATTACGTTTATGTGCCTGCAAATATACAGACTGACTGACAATTAACCATTTGATGAATTTGGTTTAAAATTTGATATCTATATTTTAGATTCTAAACTTATGCATTACAGTCTCTCCTTCGTATTTAAAGACAGTCATTTTTTCTTGCATTGATTGTTGATGTATGGTGTGTAAGGATCTGCGTTTTTTATGTCGATTGGACACCATTCAGCATTCTTCCTTACGAATTTGCTCAAGTGCCTTTCGAACATCATCCATAATAAGTACACAAAACATCTATCAACAGTTACATTTCGGTTTAAGGCATAAAAAATATCCGGTTTATAAACTCTATAAGGAGGTTTCTTTTCTAACCCAAAATAATCCGCTTTTCAGGAGGAAAAACATTTACGGTTGATCTTCAGAGATTTAATATGACTTCCGCTTCTCCCACGCCCCCTGAAGGCCTCTGTGGCCTTTTGGTAAGGTCTCGGTTTCGGAATTGGAGGGTTTCGGGTTCGTAACACTATTCCACCGAAGAAGTGTCATGTAAGAGGGTTTGGTACTCGTTAAATCCTTCCGGGCCGATGCAGCTCCGGTGTCATCCTCGTCATCTGATCTTTGTTCAAAATTACGAGGTATGTCCCAAAATAGCTCTAGTGTTGCTTTGAAATGGTACGTTAATATAACTAAACTAAACTCGCGCCCTCCTTCTTTCTGTGTGAGAGTCAGAATGCTTTTGAATGACTTGTATTTTAAAGACGTTGTCAATATTTGTGTCTTAATGCTAATTATGTAATCAATATTAAAACAGTTGATTATTTTCTCTTCCCTCCTAGGGATACCCCAAAAATCTGCTTTATGGATTCATTGAATTTCATGTTTCTCTATATTTTTCCACTATCTTCGGGATTAATATTTTGCTTTAGCGGCGGTTTTAACAGACGGCTTGTAAACAGATGGGCATATCGGTCGTAGTGTCATATTTCCATCAGATACACTGAGCGACAGTCAGCACAATTATTGCTCAGTCATTGACAGCTGAGTAATTGGCAATTTTCTCTGTTCGTCAGGAAATCTAACTGTCTACTCAGTTTTACTCTAATTTCTATTTTATAATCTATACCATATCATTACAATATTCGAAGTTTTTGTTGAAATATTATCTGCTTGGCAGATTCTTCAAAAAAAGGATTTTAATATTAATTTTTATCAGGTTCCAGTTCATGGTGGTATTTTTGTCCATAAAGCAGCAGATTCTACTGGAAAACATGCTTTCTTTTGGTTGTCAAAATGTCTCTCAAATTGTGATGTATGACATCCCGAATGTTTTCAAATTAACAGAAGAAATGGGAATGTAGATTGAAAATAAATTACATTCTACCAAAATGTTAATTAGTTTGTGGCTTACATTATTACAGAATTCGACTCATCTTCATATGGGACACGCGTGTCTTACTCATAAACATCTGAATATATGAAAAAAGACATCCACGTGACCCATATATTTCATTTTTTATAGGATAAACACATTTTAATCGAATATTTCACATTTCATTCTCACTTAGTTAGCTTTTTTAATCAATCGCTCTTAATTTCATTAGAGTTGGTGAGTGATATATACCGTCCAAATATTTTCGACTTTTTAAAGGCTGTTCAGTTTTTTGCGTGCAACTGATAAATTTCACCGTTGGTTTTAATTTGTGTAACTGCTTTTGAAAAAGCATATTTCCTTTTCCTTTCATGTATTACTTCCGATTTTTTTTATCATTTTTACTCATTTTAAATACTATAATAATTGATTTTTATACATTCATTCTTTTTTAATGTATTAATTTATTTGAATTACATGTTTTTATATTTCAGCTAATTCATCTTTTATAACCTAACATGAGATTAAAATGGATCTTCCGCCAATAAATTCACCTCCATCTCCTAAATCAAAGACTTCTATATTGAGTTATCAAGAAATCCTTAGAGTATTGTCTTTTTTTACTTGATAAGAAATATGGGATATGCAGATCCACAATAAATTGTATACTCTGTCATGCTAACCAATGGTATGTGGTTGACTTGTCACGGAGTAGGACGTACATGCTATATGCACAGGCATCTGATCTTTGACAAAAAACACCATTGCATCCAACGTGTTATATCGATCTTAATATCAAACATATTTTAATAGAATGTCCGTCTTATTATTCTCATCGTGTTCGTTTTTTTCATACATCATCTTCAACTTCACGAATCTGGTGGGTAAGAAATATTTTTTAACGTTTATAAATATTTTTTAATTTTTTAAAAGCTATTCATCTTTTTACTTTTATCTTACTTTTTTTTGTCTTTTTTTTGTGTGGGAGTTAGTGTTTCATAATGGAGTCGTTTCCTTAATCTTACAGTTTATTTATTTTGCAATCATTTATTTAGCTATATCATTTCTGAGGTTTTAAAATTTTAATCATTGATTATTGTAACTCTTTTATTAAATGAATTTAATATCAGTTTATTTGTTTTATATTTAGATGAATCGTATGCTTTTAGATTAAATATTGTGCTTTTCTCAATATGGCCGAAAATGATTAATGCATGGAAAAAAACCCCTCTAAAACAACCAGCTTTCAGCATCTACTGCTTTCTGTAATCAGAATTACACTCTTCGTGACCTTGACAGAAAGTGCATATATATATATATATATATATATATATATTATCAAAGTTAAATTTAAACAGTAATAACCTTGAAAAAGGATAACAT
>JAPMOR010082535.1:0-10035 GCA_026543865.1 Argiope aurantia | reverse complement strand
GCTTCTTGAATAAGAAACAAATCATCCCAGCAAAGGCGGATTTCTGATTAAACAGCCGGATTCAAAGGGACCGCAGGCAAGTTGGTTAAAAAGATATTATTAGTCGAATGGTCAAATGAATAAATTTGTAAAAATTACAAACACTATGAATCATAAAAGAATGAGACAACTTTATTAATACTTTTATCAAGCATAGCTGACCAAGTTTCTGTCATCTTATAAGTAGATGATAGTATACACTGGACATCTACTTAAATAATAGTGTGCATAAATATTGATGCCGCATAATCATGAATCATAATTAATCAATATAAACTGTGCATTTTCATAAAGTTATTAAAATAAAAAAATAACCTAAAATAAACAATTAACATACTTACTATTAAGTAAAAGTTTTTAAATGTGAAACTAAATTGATCATAAATTTGAGATCAAATTTATGAAAAGAAGCGCCTCATCGTAAATATTGCCTTGAACAGAAGATGCCTAAATCAGCTACAACATCTTAGAGTTAGTATTTTTCTACTATGTGCCATGAAACTCTTTAAAATGTTCAATGCACTGAGAGATTTTAATTTTAATTTCTTATTTATCAATTTTTTTTTCTGTAGAATTTACAATTTTAAGAATGAAATCTAATACCATTGTTGCTGATTATATGTCATTGTATTGATAAACATTACAAAGTCATTGATCATACACTTGCGTATGATCAGCAGCATATGTGATAACTTTGAAAAAAAAAGAAGAACCGTCGTTGAAATGTAATTTTCAGAAATGTTGTTTATTCTCGTACAACACAGGCGATGCATTTCGTGTCAAAAGAAATCTCGTATATGAGACTTGCGTTACGAGAAAAATTGTGATGGTTCAAGTGCATATCGAATTTGTCTTAGTATATTGCTAGAGAGATTTCACTTTTTTTCCTCGCATATGAAATATGCAAAGTATTGTAATCGATACAAAAGTTTTATCGCCCAAATCGGATCGAATCTGATGTTTAAGATCTCTTTGAGTCCAAAAATGTGTTTTTTTGGACCCAGGGGCACATTTCGGGATAAAGTTGGAAGCTTTCTATCATATTTTAAACGAAGGTGGAAATCTTATCCGGAAATTTGTTGACACATCTGAGTGCAAGTGAATTGAATAATTACGAAACTTAAAAAGTTAGATGAAAAAAATATTTAGTGCATTGGACTTATTACATAAAATTTAGACCTATACTGAAATTTGAATCGAACCTGTAAATATCTATCGTTCAGTACTTTCGCATGCCTGTAAATGCTATAGCTCACAAACGCAACAATTTAGTTGAATAAATTTAAGTATGTAATCTTCCAATTAAAATCGTTGCTCCATTTCAAATTTTGATTGCAGTTGATCTATAAACAAGACGTCAAAAATGCATACTCGGGTTACTTCATAATATTACAAAGCACAAACAACTATCATTGCGGGACTATGAAAATAAAAATTTGAGAAACGTGCCTTACACGGGACGGAGAAGGATAAGATTTTTGCTAGGAAGCACGTAGAAAAGATTAGTAAATGCTTCTCAGTCTGGTTTCAAACTGTCTGTTTCTGTGTTTACGCGTAAACAACTACTTTGTTTTTTCAAACAGCGAAAAAAAATATTAACTATGAAACGATTAAATACATTTGGGGTGATATATGGGACTATTTATCACTTATTTAAAACTATTCTCAATTTATTTTTGACTAATTATATACAAATTCATATATATTAGATGCTATTTTAAAGTCCAATGTAGTAAGAAATGTTCTAGGAAAATTGCTGGAAATATAATATGAATTTGATGAAATACTTTAAGATATTTATGGAAGGTGAAAAATGTTATTCAAATTTAATATATCGTTATTTTTAAAAGAACATTTTCTGAAATTCTTGGCGAAGCTTGTGAAAAGAATACAACGATCAAAGTGAGAAAAAAAAAAGTTAAGAACATTAGTAAACTATTAACATTAAAAGATATATATATATATATGGAAGAAGCTGTAAATCAATATGAAAAAAGAGAGAAATGAAAGAAAGTGTTAATTTAAAAAAGAGTTTTGGTTTGTTAACTGATATATGCAAAAGCCTAGAGAATTATTCAACCAACATATATAGATTTTTATTATATGTAACGACATTTGAGTTAACAAAAATAATTTTTCGTGCTTCATAAGCATATTTCTCCATATTTCTAATCCATATCCCTAACATCCGTCTAATAAAATCTTTTGAAATTAGCTATATCATTTAAATTAGACACGTTCCCAATAGTTACATTTCGTATTTTCTGAACTTTATATAAAATCTATAGCTGAACTGTAGCCAACATTTATATAAAAAGCAAATATTTTTTATAAAAATACTATTAATATAAAAAATATTCGTTGAATTTTAAAATGAAAGAAACGAAAGTTTTCAAACAAAGTTTTCAAAACAAACAGAAAGATGAATTTCAAGAACTTGTACGAATCGAACACAGAGGGTGTATAAGACAGATTAATTTTAATACACTGAAATTAAATTTAAAGACACTGAAATGATAGACAAGAAAGCTGCATTAAACAATATTTTCAGTCTGCTATACAGTCTGGTATACTATCAGAAATATTAATTATACTGAGAACTATATGGTTTCTAATTTGCCTTTTGAAGTCTTCGATGGACATATTAAATATATTTAAGCTATTATTTCAGTTATTGTTTTATGCTATGCATCGGTTCATCCATTGTAGTAACATTTAATAGTTTAAATCGATATCGTTATCAAATGTCTTGTTTCATCAGAATTATCGAGAGAGATCTTCTCCCAAATCTCGAGCTTATACTCTAATAAAGATATAAACTTTTATTAGAATATAAGAGGAAGGTATACTGTCGCCTTCCTATCTCAGCATAATAATTATAGAATTTGAGAAAAGCCTTAAGGTGATGTATACTAAGAGTTTTATTATTAGAATCCAACACGAGAGTTTTGTGCTTCGAAGTCTAGAACATCTAGAATGCCTTTTAAGCGACTTTTCTATCAACCGATTGAAAACAACTCTTGACGCAGAATTGAAGTTTCAGTAAAAGGATTTCATCTCTAAGTCGTTGAATACATCGGAATTTATAGACTGACAGATGATCAACCCGTTGATAAAAATAGTTCAAAATTTGATACGGATCTTAAAATGGTATGATAAGAATTATACATTAGATGATAAAAATGTGAATCAAAGTCCATTCCTTTGTTTCTTTTCGCTTTGTTGTTATCGCAAATCGGACAGAAAGACAGCCAATCTAAATGGAGTTCGTTCAAATTTTGATAGAAATAAACAAATTTAGTATGAAGATAATATCAATTTCTATCATCTGTTTCAAAACATCTTTGAACTATCGTGTTCTCAGAAAATTATAATTCTAAAAATATATTTTTCAAACTAAGGGAGGTTTGTAGCATGCAGATTTGCCAATATCATGATTTTTTTTTCACGATTACTGTATTTTCTTTTTTATATTTCGTACCGAAAGCAATTGTAGGCAGAGTAAAGATATTACCTGCAATTTCATTCTTTTTGTGCAAACGACTCGTTTCTCACCAGATTCGCTTATGAATTAACGATTTTTTCTAAAAGTTCTGCAATCTTTTGTATCACCCTGTATTCGGAGAATATTCGTATGTGTTTTTAGGGCTAGTTACTGGGAGAAAGTAAGATTCGAATTACATCCATTATACTAAATTTAGAATTTTCTCAGGATTTCTTTCAGCATTTATGCTTCTATAGAAGCAACATTTATCAATTTAAAGGAATGAATTAAACAAGTGAAGCATGCTTGGGAATATATTTCAAAGAATAAAGTGAGGTTTCTATAAAATTAAATTAAAAAAAAATTCTATTATTTATAAGCTTTTTTTTTTCTTTTCTTTCTCAGCTCGAAAGCATTTGTGCTCACGCAAGCATAAGCAGGATTTTACGCTTTTCTTCGCGATTCTCATGCGAAAAACAACATAAATAATACTTTATGCTTGCATCGCTGTCATTTTCTTCTTTTGTACATTTGTCATAACTCAAGGTGCATATCGATTGGATTTTGGAATGCATCTGCGGAAATACAGAAATATTTTTGGAATTTAAATGATTACTTCAAATGACAAAATGTTGGATAAGAAAATTTTTTAATGATTGTTTACTTGAGTAGAATAATTTTAATTATGATCATGTTTATGTGGCACATTCAATGATTTGAGTTAAAGTGAATTTAATATCCATTGAATATTGAGCATTTTCTGCTTGAAAATATGAAATAGCAAACTATAATTCTGAAACCAGATCGTAAAATAAGGTTTTTTACTCCATTTAGTCATAAATTGTGTCTAAAATATCTTATAATTTTTGGTTATCTCAAAATATTCGTGTTTCTTTATATCATACAAGTTTGACGTTTTCATACTGAATTGTCCATTTTTCCCTTTCACAATACGTTTTGTTAGTTTAAATAAATTATTCATTATCTTAATTTATAGTTCTTATTGCAATTAATAAATATGCAAAAGACGGAATTCTAAAATCATCAAGGAATAAAATAATACAATTAAATTAACGTTGTCTAAAGAGCTTTATATTCACGTTAGATTTATATTACTTATAATAAACACGGTCAAGGAGAAGGAATATTTAAATGTGAGAAAGAAATTTGACTTCATAAAATACGTCGGATCTAAGATAAGAAAAGCATAGAGAACAAACATAAAATTTCAAATATAAGATCAAGTATTTAAAAAAAAAACAGATTATTCTTTTGGCAGGCTTTTTAAAAGTATAGTCTTCCACCAGGAAAATTGACAATATGTATTTTTTGTATATCGAAATTTCTATTTATTGAATTATTTTCTTGGAATCAACAAGTTCTGTATATTTTGTCATACTTCAATTTGTTTTAATTTGACCAGGTTTTAGCTTACAAACGTAATCTATCTATACTTATATAAAGCTCAATGTGTGTGTCTGTGTGTGTGTGTTGGCGCTCTACAGACAAGACCGTTCGAACTACAGTTACCAAATTTGGCACATGCATACCTTGGAGGTCGGGAATGTGCACCTGGGGTCTCTTTTTTGAATTTTTAATTAGAATTTTAATTATTAATTAAAAACTAACTTTCCCTCCAAAAATCTTTTCATTTCCCCACCCCCAAATGAGTAAGGCTTCAGTTTTTTTTCCCACTCTAAAGAGGACAGGCTTAAGAAATTTTCGGCCGATTATTTCAAAGGATTCTGTTTATTTTCTTAATGTTTGATGCCTTTAAAATTAAACATTGTTAATTAATCGATCTTTCAGATTTATTCTGAAGTACTTTTGAGTTAAAGTAAAACAGAATAAAGGAAATTAAAAATTTCTAATCTGCATAGCGTTACCCCAACTGGAGTAGAAAATTTACGCATTTGTGTTACCATAATTGGTGTTGAAAATTCACGCATGCGCATTGTGTTCTGATTGTTGACAAATATTTTCAACGGATACGGACTTGGTTTTGAAGGTTTAATAAGTTTTTGACAGATTATTTCAAACGATTCTGTTTATTTTTTTTCGTGTTTGATGCCTTTAAAACTAAACATTGTTAATGAATCGATCTGTTCATGATGAATCTGAGAAAATTTTGTTGAAAACTTCTTGAGATATTATATAAATTAATAAAAATATTCTTTAGTTATCATAACGTTTACATACTCAGCGACTCTGTTTTCAGTACTCATATTTAAAAAAAGATGCTTCGTTTCAGCAAAAAATATATTATTATATTTATTGCAGTTTAATCATTTCCACTTTAATTTAAAGCATAAATTCTACGGGAGCTAACAGAAAATTAGAGAGACACATATTACGTTATGGCTGAAGGCCTTTATAATATTATGTGTGAATTATATGACTATTAAAATTTAAAGTTTTAAAATATTTTGATGAAGAAGCAATTAAAATGGGAGTGCCATAATATATTTAATTATTAAAATTTTAACGTGCATTAAGATTGGCGAACCGGCTGGTCGCCAAAGGCGGCTAGTATATTATAAATGATAAAGTAGTATGTATCCCAATCCTTTAAAATGATGATTTAATCTCATCTTGCTGAATCCTCGCTACATTATTGCAATGACTCATTAATGTAAAATCTAGTTTTCAAACATATTTTTAAAATTTTGTATATGATCTCATAACGCATTTGACAAATCAACTTGTGACAACTTGTAAACCCAAATTTATGGCAAATTTTGTTTATAATCGGCCAGTGTATGTCTTTGGAAGAAGACCACGTTGAAAAATAAAGCAATCATGACATAGAATTTTTTTATTTTTTTTGTTAGGCCGGAAACTTTTCTACTCATCCTCGTATTTTAAGTTTCCGGGTGTTGTTCCAATTAAAGGCGTATGGTTAGTTTCGGTTTCATTTTGAAACAATTTTCACAATTAAGGTTAAATAATTGAAAGTATTTTTGAATATAAATCTGTTTTTTAAGTGAAATCTTTAACATGTACCGCTCCCCAAATGTTTTCTTTTCTATGTTCCGTGTTCTTTTTGAAGCTTCTTCAGTACCTAATTAATATCCATAACTTTTCAGCGATCAAAACTTTTTCAAGACCAATATTAATTTTTTACACGAAATGATTTTTATTTATAAGTTTTGCATTTTAATGTTTTCTTATCCAGTTCTTTTCTAATTCATTTTTCTTATACCATGTTCAAAAGTTTTTCGAATTACTAAGACATATAATGTCTTGAAGAGTTGACAGACTTTTAAAAATAATAATTCTGGAAACCAGTCTTCTGCGGACATGATTGTGAGATTTCAAAATCAAAGTATTTTCAATGGAATTATTGCTGCTAAAAGGGAAGATAACTTTATTGCATCAAATAATATAATTGTGAGTATTGAAAATTCAATCAGAGATACACGAAATCGTGCATCAAAAATGAAAATACTAATAGTGTCTATTTAAAATCATTAGAAATTAGATGTTTTATTAGAAGTTTATTACTGATTGCAAATTAGAATTTTTATGTATAAATATACTTATTCTCTATTTAAATTTGCATTACTACTACTATTATTTTATATAATTGCATTGTGTTCAAAACTTTTATAAAATTATTGCCTAAATCGAGTATTCTATTGTTGTAACTAATGTTTTTGATATTGTGCAAAAAATAATTTTAATAAGAAAAAAAAATATATTTAATTATATAGAATTTAAACAATATTTTTGTGCATATTTTACATGGGGAAAAAAAGTTAGTACGCTATGAGCATTATCGGTTTTTATTTAAGGTCTTTAAAAACGTAGATGTGTAATCACAAAATTTATTATTTTTATATTTTTCAGGATTTTCTGGAAAAATATTTATTAAATTTTCGCATATATTCCATAATAACTTTTGTTGTTAAAATCCAAGTTATAAAAATCAGTTGAAATAATTAAACAATAATATTATATAAAATGTTTAAAAACTTTAAAAATGTCAGTTTTTTAAAATATAAAAATAACGGAGCTTGCCAAACTGACGCTTTCTGCCAAAATATATTTAATAGTGCAATCTGCAAAAAAGTCAGTAATTGCCTTTCGTACTGCCATGGATGAAAATAGAAGTTGAAAAAGGTATTGTGTTGTTTTAAATATAAGATCCTAAATCCTTTACTACATTAGCTTTAGAACATTCGCACCTTTCTTTATACATTTTATTTGTGTATTAACAGTGCGTCACAATCATGCATTTATTTTATTAATTTTTTTTAAAAATTTCATATTTCAATTTCTTTGAGGCTATTAATGCTTCAGCGTGCCAAAAGTTTAATAGATGCAATAATTAAAGTTGGTTGATATAAAAATTAATACAATTAATTTGACGTATTAATACAATTAATTTGACAATTAATTGTCAGGTGTCAAAGCGATGGGTTAAATTTAGTTCATTATTAGTTAGATTTAGTTGTAATTTCATTCATCACCATGACAAAGTTTTTTTATTGAGGAAAGAGTGAATGGATACGTGGAATACCATGTTAAAGAAAAAACTTGGGAAATGGTTTGATATTCACTCTATACGCCAATTTATGTAATTGCCCATCTAATATTATCTCTATAAACAGGATTGCAAAAACTTTTCTTAGTGATAAACTACACAAAATTAGCCGACTGGATTTAATATCAACTTCAACGACTTTAGTTCTTTGACAGCATCTAATCACAGCTTTTCTTTCCCGAACATCCCAACTAAAAAATATTAACTTCAAATTTTCTCCCGTCTTAGGTTTTTTTTGTTCCTTAAAAAAGTATAGAAAAGAAAACATGTTTATTTTGTAGCGTTTGGAAGTGAAGTTTACTCTGATAGATTTAGCAGAAACTGATCTAAACCATCTAGTATAATAGTCCTTCTGAACGAGTAATCTTTATTCTTTAAGGTTTAATGTTTGAGGATTAGCTTCTTTCTTTTCTTTAGACTTTAGTTTCTTTTCTTATGAATGTCGGTTTGAAATGACTCATATTGACAGAACTTGCAAGAAATGTTGCAAAACTACAGCACAGATACGACAATTTATATAACAGCAATAACAACAATAACAAAAACATACTACTCAATATATGGTGAAAAGTGTGGGCATAGAAATGAGATAAAAGGATACTCTGTGTAAATGCTGTCTGTTACACCCAGGGTCATCCTAGAGACTGAATGGAAGAACAATACTTTTCTGAACAAACACTGTTTGCCTTTTTTTTTATCTTTCAAAATTGCCCGAAAATGAAATGAAATCTAGTGAAATATTGCGCTTAGTTTCAAAATTTAAATGTGTATTATCGAACTAACTCGTAAAAAAAAGGAAGTTTCACTAAACTTCACCTATACTAATCTTTATCTGGCCGATTCAACTAGAATTAAGCCATGTTATAGTTTAAATATTTCAAAACGTTAATAAATAAACAATATATGGTACTTTGAATATAACAATTGCACAATTAAACTTCAAAACAAATAGTATAATCCTTTTTTTTTGTTTAAATTGAATACATTGAGCAATATCAATGTTCTTAAATTGTAAAAACATTATTCTCTTACAACTAATGAGAATATAATATAAACATATATTTAACTATACGAATTTTTAAGAAAGTAAAGTCCTTTGTTCGTTTTGATTTTAAATGAACAATACAGATTATAAATGAAATTGAACCCTTAAATACATATTTTTGCCAATTGTCTACATCAAGTTCCACTTAAATTTATTCAAAAACCCGAGTGTGTCCGTTTCTGAACGCACTTGGATAACCATTGACAATAAATCATGTGTGAAAGAAAAAGGTTGACATTATTTTAGGTGGGTTAGTTGTATCTTTTTTCACATATACGTTCACACGCCTTTTTAAAATATATGAATTTGTATATAATGAGTCAAAAATGAATTGAAAATAGTTTTATGTAAGGGATAAATAGTCCCTTATATCACGTCAAATGTATTTAACCCTTTCATAGTTAATGTTTTTTTTTTCGCTGCTTGAAAAAACAAAGTTTTTAATGCGGTGGGTGATGCAGTTAAGTGTGCTACTTGAAGAGATAGTTCTATTGTCGAGTTCCCTATAAAGGAGTGATTTATCTAATAGTTAAAAAAATTACTACTCATCTGTTGTCATGTAAGCTATCAAGAGTTTGATGTTGTATTGGAAAATTATATTAGACGCAAGATAGATTTTTGGGAAATACTATATGTTATCAAAAGTCTACAAGAAAATTTTTCCAAATAAATATACCATATTATTACCTGGAATTTTTAAAATTTACTTTTTACGTAACCTATGAATATTTTTCTATAATAAATGATTTTTTTAATTCAAAACCAATAATCATGTATTTAAGAGTTAAACATTCTGCTAATAGGAAATTTAAAGGACTAAAGGAAAGAATTAAAATTCCTGATTAATTAAATTAACTAAATTCGACAATGTAAGTAATAAAGGAGAAAAAGTTTGAAATTACATTTAATTTTGGATAGGAA
>JAPMOR010082529.1:1419-18243 GCA_026543865.1 Argiope aurantia | reverse complement strand
ACCCAGCATTTTCGTACATTTAAAAACAGAAACACTAAATTTCACTTTACGGAGCAGTCAAGAGGGAACTTTCAAAAATGAATTTAATGCTTAGCAAAAAGCACGATAGAAAAAAACTTCCGCAATAAGATTAAATATTTTTCTAAAAAAAATGCACAATTCATCAAAATCTTTTTAATTTAAATGATCAATCGACATACTATTGCCATAATGAGTTCAGAAAATAATTATTTATTTTAAATAAATATTATGTGCTCTTTTTATTCTTTAATACAGTCTGATAAATTCTGAATAAATTTTTCTAAAATATCCAAGCAGGTCTCAAAAATCTGAATGAAGGGAGCTCGAGTTATCGAATCAGTGATATTTTTTTATAAGATTCATAGGAAGAATAAAGTTACAAAATTTCTATTCTTCTCATAAATCACGTTATGTCCCTAGAAATAATATCGTGAGCGGAATCTGACTTTTAATTATTTTTGCTAAAGCATAAGTAATAATAAAATGTATGTGTTAGCATTCACTTGCCTTTTCTTGTCCGATTTTATTTTAAATCCGTCAAAAGATCTTTAATTGAAAGAGGCGCATATATCTCAGTAAAGGTTTTTCTATTGGAAGCAGATTTTCCGAGAAGTTTAGTTTTTCTGATTCCCGAAATAGGCATCTGAACCGGACCTTTTGCTTAAAAAAGGAAGCTCTTCGCCTTAATTACAGATATAAAACGGAGGAAAACATAAGCAGAAATATAATTACTAACACTAGCATGCTATTGCATGGAAATCAGCAGTTCCATTCAAAGGTTCAAAATTTCTGTAACCAATTATTTAGCGATTCCTAGATTTTATGACTTCCTCTTCCTTCTGAAATGTTGCGAAGAATATTTGCATTCCGACATGCGAATCCAGTGACCAGACAAGTACCATGTCATCGAGAAAATTCATTTTACCTCCCTTTATTTCGGCGTTTTTTCGTTTCAGATTTGTTTCTGGGAAGAGATTTTTACCTTTCGTGACCAATGCAGTTAAGAACCTTTATTGAGATTTTTTAAAAAGGTTTATTGATTCCCGATGTAATTGACTAATTATTTATTTTTCTGTATTTGGGTAAGTTTTGGACTGCGTGCCGCTTCCTATTAATATAATGTAATAGAGAAGGGGAGGGGGAGCAGTTTTTGGACTGCATGTTGTATCACATCGATGTAATGTATAAAGGGGGGAAAAACTTTCATCACGTAGCTGATGCTTTAGTGTCTGTGTGCGTTTATGTAGTGTTTTTGATTTCACATTTAACTTACGTGATTAAAAGTTTCTTCATAAAAGAGAGTATTTTAATGAAATACTTTGCATGAAAAATAAATTAAACAGTAAATGAAATTGACTGAAGATTGAACGCGAATTTTATATTTCCAGCGCAGTTTCATAATAATTACATTTATAGTTGTTTACATCAATATATGAAAATCAATACCTTATAGAATATCTAGGCATTTTAGAGAATTCCGAAAACTGACCGATGATGAACGATTAAACATTTCCTAGGCATTCTGTAGAATGCCAAATATGCAAGTGACAAAATATGAAATCCATCTACGGCGCAAGAAAAACAGCCACATTTGAAAAACATGAATGATATTACTTTCGATGGTGGATAAAACTAGCATAATGGTAGGTTTCAATTTCTGCTATCTGTTATGAATGTATAAAAAAAAATCAATGATGCACTTACATTTATAAAGTGAAGTAAAAAAATTTATACCCTTTGTGCCTATGCTAGTAAAAATGAATGTAATGCTAGTAGAATTTGTGCCTATGCTAGTAAAATGCTAGTAAATATTTGTTTCATCACTGAATAATGGTTTTATGATTTTATTTATTTCATACTTTGCCTAAATAGTATTTATCATGCTGTACAATGCCTAGATACTATATACTGTTACAAATATGAAATGTTGCTTCCCGGCAATACTGATCGTATGGTTGCGAAGAGACTTTCTCATTCTATCTGGACGCCAAAGGGAAAAGCAGGAATTCGACCCCCTGTCTTGGCGACAAAAATTGGCATCACGAATCTTCAAGTAAAAACTAGTTTCGTCGAGAAGTTTCCAGAATAGGACCGGAACATTGGAGAACACTCTATGTGACGTCACATCCGGTCTTCAAGGTATAAATAGACAGTCATAAATAGACTGATCGTCAGTGAGTTGAGTTTCACCAAAGTTCCTGACGCTTCTGATTGGCCACTGACGAACAATAGTTTAGACTGCTACCCTCGCCCTTCCCCCGAGAAATAGACGACCTCTCATTGACTCTGACAACTCTCCCCTCTCCTACGCCCATGCACACTGACTCTTCGACTGGTACTCGTGTGCATCTCGCCAGTAATGCTCAAAGTTCAGGGCATTATAGGACGCCAGGCTTGTACTTAACCAAGACCATGGAGATAGCCTTGCTACGCAAGGCGGGTGCTCCGTTAATTCCACCATCTTCGTCACCGAGTTAGTTTTTCGGAGTGAAAGCGATTATCTTGATTGCTTTGCAAACTGAGTGAATTTTGTTCGGACTACGTCTGTTTAAAATTGTGGATTACTGTTTATTTTGTGCTGCAAATTTGTGCAAGTACGATTTTTGTTGTCATCTGTGCTTCCTGTTTTATTACTTTTAAAGAATAAATTACTATATTTCTAGTATCCTGCTTGTCGGACTGTTCACCTACACACACCGGACAATTTTCGTAACAATACATTGAAAGTGTATGCTATTTCTCATCATTCATGCTTTGTCTAAAAATATTCGGCATTCTTTAAAATTCTCGGTATTCAGCAGAATGCCAGCACTTGTCTTTTAAAATGTATATATGCCAAATTTCTTTATCATATTCGCTGCTATGATCTATTCCTGTGATCGAGTCCGTTAATATTTGCTAAATGTAACTGTAACAGAAAAGGAGCCATCTAATTAGATAATAGGTATGAATCCCAAGCGAGTCATGCTGTATCCTACGTGTTAAACTGTTCATCTCAGTTCAAACTGGCGACGAGAAAGCATTAAGAATGAGAGAGTCAATCAAATGATTCATTGTTACCAAGCAAAAATAAACGGGTCATTGATCATAAAGATTTCATTAAATAAAATAAATCTATTTTATTAAGTTGCTTTTTGTTTATCTTTAGCTAATGCTACATTTTCTGTTTTGTTTTTCTGCTTATAATAAACTTGAGACCTAGAAAAAAGTTTTTTTCACAGAGAGGCATATAAAATTTTTGCCACTTAAAAAATAATCGTTGAAGGGGAAAAGAAAAGTTGAGACAATAATGTAAATAAATTAAATAGTTTCATTTCGTCGAGTTTTTACTCAGATTTGTATATATATATATATATATATATATATATATATATATATATATAGTGTCCTTCTAAAACATATATTTGCAAAATAAAAAGAAAAGAAATGGAGTATTTTTAGAAGTCAACCATCTAACTCACCGACCCGCCCGGTGGCCTGGTGGTAAGGTCTCGGCTTCGGAACCGGTGGGTTTCAGGTTCGAGACCCGATTCCATCGAAGAACCGTCGTGTAAGGGGGTCAGTTGCACGTTAAATCCGTCCTGACCAAACGTCCTCCCGTTGGTGTGGAGAGGGGGGTGCCAGCTCAGGTGTCGTCCTCGTCATCTGACCGCGGTTCAAAATTACGAGGTCCGTCCCAAAATAGCCCAAGTGTTGCTTCAAACGGGACGTTAATAGAACCAAACCAAACCGACCCGCCCGAAGGCACACGGATTTAAACCATAGAACTGAATGACCGGACCGCCGCTAAAGCAATTGGCGGGAACTGTGGTTGAGTCCTAAGGGTCATCATCGACCACGGTACAACCCTTCCCGTAGGAAGTACGTCCCGTCATCGATGGGAGGAGTTAGATCCCCCACCTATTAGTGTTCCCTCCAGGGTGGCGAGATCCAACCACCATACCGGAAGCATCTCATCCTCATTTCGAGGTGCCCCCCCGGGGGGTTGGAGTATTTTTAGAAAGACAACTTCAGTAACACGGAAGAAAAATCTTCATAATTAGTATTTCGAAGATATATATGCTGAAAATCATAAACCTGGTGCTTCACAATACAAAATCTACTAATATATCTTTTTCGTATAAATTCTTATTGTAAAATGTATAAAAAAAATTCGAGAAATAATTGATGGATGAAGCAGGAACAAGACATTTTCGCATGATTCTGTTCCAAAGTTGATGACTTAGGAAGAGAAGTTGGTAGAAAAAAGGCTTTATAAAAAAAATTATTTCGCCTCTTTTTCGTAAGAAATCTTTGGAAATAGTACCAACAATGAATAATACGCATTCAGTTCCAAACATTTTCTTATTAAACGGGAAGAAAGAATTAAGAAAATTCGGATTATTGAAATTTCAATTCGATCATGTATTACAAAAGGGACATTCAACTTGCTCGAACTGAATGACAACCTGAGGAAATATGTTCATACGAAGTTAAATCAGTTAATTTTTGGCATCATTTCGATATCTTTCGAGTCGTTTCCAAGGATTCCAAGATTAAGTTGCCCGATTCATAATCGGATAAAAATGAATTGCTACTTTTGAAGTATGTGTTCGTGAGGCTACTGAAAAAAAATCTTCGCAAAATTTCGCTTTTTCTTTAAAAATGTATGAGCTTATTTGCAGTCAATAGTTCCAGTTAATATATTTTTTGTCTAATTTTTTAAACCATTTTTTTATATATATCTCAAAACCGAATTGGAACCAATTATTTGCTTGCCAATTGTTGCTAATGTATTGGTAATATTTTAAATAAAAAATAATGTATTTTTATTTACATCATATTTATTTTAATTTTATGCCTGAAATGCTGTTGTATCTTGGTATCCCCGCTATTTAGGGGGGGGGGGATATGTGCAGGATTTTTCATAATTCATGTTAGAAAGCAAATCACCACACAATGTGTACTCAGAACTGTGTCTATGTGTTCTATTACTTCAAACACACTTTACTTCAAACTATTGAATATTACCTTGTGAACTCGATAATCAGAAGGATTTTTATTCCATTTGAAGCGCCGATTGACATAGATAGGGTGAAAATCTTGACCAACTTCGTAGATAAGCAATTTAATTTAAAGAAATTTGGAAAAGCAGAAATTTTTGTTTTGCCATGCTTTCCTTATTGTTGAAGATAGAAAAGACAATTCAAGTTGAAATAATTATTGCCTCATCATAATGAATACCTTATTCGTCTGAAAGTTTCTGAGACTTGCCTAGAAGTGAGGTATTCAAAAGCGATTTTCAGGTACTAATTTCGCAAGTTTTTTACCTTAAGCTCGAGAAATTTCTTCAGAAAGTTCTCATAAGTTTCATATTTTTTCAGTCTCTCTTATTTTCTCTGATCTAAAACTTTTATTAAATTACTGCTGTAATTAGCAGAGGGGCGAGAGGTGAATTTCCACATTTCTTCTATCACAGGAAATCTCTGTTTCTAACTTCTACGCAATTTCAGTATTGTGAAACTTTGAAATGAAAAGGTTCTTCGCTACAATGAGGCAATAATTGGTCCAAAATTATCTTTCTGTTTCCATTAGAAAAGTCGCGAAAAATGAAAAACTCCACCTTCTTTGGGTTGGATGGCACAGCTACAATTTCCATCTTTCTTACAATAGGTTCAAACTGAATAAGAATTTTGTTAGCAAACTCAAAATCTAATATTGCACAGACTGCTGGAAAAGTAAACCCGTATCTGTTCCTAGCATACTTGGCATTTTTGTGTTTGTATAATTTTGCTTTACCATCTTTTAGCGTAACTACCACAAATTGTTAAACACACTGTATTTATTAGCTTTACAAATATTAGGACATATTTTATATCAAGATTTAACCATGTTTCTTATCAATAATTTAGGACTCAAACTGCTGTTTGTATTTCTATGCATAATTTAAGTCATTTTTGAATAAAATTATACATTGAATCAACATCAGAATTATACATAGATTCGACATAGAAATTTGAAACATGGTAAGATAAAGAGAATAATTATTCAGCTGAAGACCATCTTGTTCATACCTCCACAATTATCAGCCATTTATTGATTGAAGACGTTATATGTGACTTGAACCACTCTGTATATGACAGTTCTTTTGTGGAATCTAGTTCTGAACATGGAACTTCCTATTTGAAAATTGAGATTTTACTATCAGAACATAACCACCCTCTAAAATATTTAATCCTCAAATTTTACTCGGACGTGGAATGTACGAACATTTTACGTCATCCGAAGCTTGAATTTCAGTGCCTTTCTAAGTTTCGTGGACAAATTCTGACCAAGTTTTGTGTTGTCGCAGGCCTTTTCAATTTTAAAATATGTGGGCAGTCTTTAACGGAGAAAATTATAACGTGTACGAGAAATTTTGACAGATTGCAAAATTACGCAAAACAAAAACTATAGAAATAAAAATATCTTTCAATACTTACTTATATTAGAATGACTGAAATTAATAAATCTCAATTTGGGGTCCTTGGAACGTAATAGTATTTCCAAGCGATATTCAATTTCATTCTATGCATTCATAAGCACTTGAGAAATATAGATTGAATAACAGTTGTTATATTCGATGTTCCTTAAACTCTGAAAATTACTGAAAATAAATAGATAAGGTACATAAAATCTTTCCATAACTCACATGAAAAAAAACAAACAAATCAAAGTAACTAAATTTTGAAAATTCCATGATATGCCTTTTAAGTGAAATTTTCTCTTTAAATCTTCATCAAGACATCCATGGCACCATCTATCAGATTCTGCGCAATAAAAGTGTTGTGAAATAAATCTTAATGAGCCGTGTTAGTAATATATAGCATCGAAGAAATGCTATTATTCTCAATTGTCCTTTTTATATAATTTTGTAATGAATCTAAGAATTCTAATACCCTGCATACCTATACCGGAACTACTCATTTCCTCTATTTCCGCTTAATCTCGCATGTTGGCTAAAACACATGCACGTTACACGCCTTTTAATACATAGATAACCTTACAAAACAAATCTGATAATAGCTCAGAAATGCATCCCTTATTACATGTCGTAATTTTAACAACAGAGTGAAGGGATTAAAAAAAAAAGACCCACTTTAAAAATGAAAACGAAGATCGCGGAAGGATTAAAATTGCGCAAGGTATCCGCAACATTTCAGCGTGTTCATGGCATGATTCAGGTGCCAGTGTGGTTTGACCTTGAAGGAAGTCGGCAACTTCCAAGTCGGAGGAGATCTAGAAAGATAAAAGAAAGCGTAATATGAGTATATTACATCACAAAAAATGGTGTTTTTCGAACTCATCGTGCTTCAGGGCACCTGATGGATTGTGTCTTTGCTACGTGTGGAATATCACGAGGAAAAGTTTGAAAATAGATTGAGGTGTATTTATATTGTTAGGAGGAGTGATAAGGGTACTACTTTTTCCTTTTAAAAATAGACTTTCGAAGCAGTTATGCTTCTTATCTGATTTTTGTTTTCAGATGTTTTATAAAGAATTGACCGAATAACAATTTTTTGATATTATTTTGTTTATTTTCGTTTTCACTTTCTGGAAAAGGTCAGATTATTAAATAGACAAAATAGATAATTAATTGCCCAGAACCCCCACAAATTTATGGAACCGCCGAGATACTTTTTTGATGCAACCTGCATTTATATAAGGCCATAAAAACCTAATATTTGAATTAAAATTAAGAATTGTTTGATTCATCAAAAATTATTCTAGTAACATTTTTAATTAATTGCTATTATCACCTTTTATATTATGAGCAACTTAAATAAAAAGAATAACTGAATACATTTTTTAAAGAATGTATTTAGTACATATATACACACACAGAGAGAGAAAGGCTGATTCTATTATAAATATATTGCTTGTCTTAAGAAAAGTTTTATGTTTTTTTACTATTTTGTTTAAAATTAGAAAAGGTTGAAAGTTGTAAATTAAAATTTTAATTAAAATGTATTTTTTTTTTAGTGTAAAATAAAAAAAAAATTCATTTATCCATTTTTTTTTTATGCACCATATATTGAAACCAAATTTCTAAAAAGTGATCTGCAGTTAAGCCTTTTGCTATTTCAGTTTATCAAAGTATGCTAAATAAACTATTAATATAAAAATTAATTTAAAATAGATAGAAAAGTATTTGGTTTCAAATATTTGGAAGGGAAACCCCCCCCCCCTCCTCCGAGATTTGGGATGCCTGATACCCCTTGAAAAATATTGCGAAAATGTATTGGTACCCTTTTTTCTTTTTTTCCGAATTTTATTTTAAAAATACAAATTATTGCGACAATGAATACTTAATTATTTGCTTCAAAAAATGGTTTGCTTCTTCTCAACCATCCTTTCCTTTTTAATGGGAAAAAAAAATTAATGTCTGGTGGGAAACAAAAATTCATTTCGTAAAAGGAGTTTACCGACTGGGTTTCTATTTAAATTAGAGTAGAATACAAAGGAGGAAATTATTAAGAATAAATATCTTTAGCAGTTATGTTCTCTTAATATCTTAATCCAGTTTTTATACAAATGAATGCTGTAACAAATTTCGGAAGTAGTTTTTTTTCTTTCTTTTTCCGAAATAATTTCTGCTGTTTTTGAAACAATCGAATTAAAAAAAACTAAAATTAAAATTTAAGAAATTTTTTTTTATTATTTTCATCAAATATTTAAAAAAAATTTACCATAATGCAAAAACTTATATTACCGGCTTATTTTTAATCTAAAAATTTGAACTGAATTTCTGAGAACAACGCTTAAAACTTTCTTCTGTTCTGATGTATTTATTTGCATTTAATTTAATACGTTGAAATTATATTCAAGTATTTAACTAAGACATCCTTCTACTGATAACTTCACTTGTCGGACTCAATTTCTGTATAGTTTTGAAAGAAGTTAATCCTTTGGGTTGATTCTTAATTTAAATAACAGATTAGTGAATGGCACCTTTACAAATAGTTATATATATCAACGCCCCGTTTTTAAAGTAACACTTGGACTATTTTGGGACTAACTTCGTAATTTTGAACCATGGTGAGATGTCGAGCTTGAGCTAGCAACCCTCTCTCCAAGCTTCCACACCACACCAGCAGGAGGGTGTCTGGCCCCGACGGATTTAGCGTGCATGAGGCCCACTTACATGACGGTTCTTTGGTGGAATCGGTCTCGAACCTGAAACCCTCCGGTTCTGAGGCGGACGACTTATCGGTAGGCCACCGCGGCCCCCTTGTAGTTATGAGTTCGACATTTATTAGCTCTTGATATGAAACATGGTTTGTGTAAAATATCATTTAATGTAAAATTTACACATTCATTTCAACTTCCATATCTATTAACGGAACCTACTAACTATACTTTTTTACATATTTACATGAAAACTGAGAAAAGCTGCAGAAACAGCAGGGCTTATAAATTTCTGATTTCGCAAAGTAGCTTTCCAGCATGTACGAAATGAATCTAATATGTAGTGTAATGATATACTGTAATATATTTCATATTTTGCCTGTGAGAGACATATAAGTCTATCATAAATATATTTATATAGTCACTAAGACTTTACAACGCAGTCATTTCATGAATGTGTGATTAAAATTAAACGCGCCAGTTTCCTTTTGGAATCCTGTTGGAGTATATGAAGCCATAGAGCAGCGCAAGACTTTATAATTTTAGATGTTAATGACATACACCGCAACGATTGCCATATATTTAGGACATCATTTGAACTGATTACATTTTAAAACCATTAAGTCAGTAACGTTATGACTTACGTTACGTCGTATTTTCTCAATTTATCTGTGTCAAAAATTTCTAATCAGAATATAATATTTTGGATACTGTTTCTTTAAGTCGTCTCATGAATCAACAATTTAAAATCTCATTTCCGCCTCCATCATGCAAACGTGACACATTAATTGCCACGCCCCTTTACTAGAATTAAAATAGACCTATCATCATTAGTTGCTTTTGAAGCGCTAACGATAAAAAGATGGAAAACGAAAAGAAGACAGCATATTAAAGGCGAAGAAAAAGAAGGGTAAGAGAAATAAAAAAAGAAAAAAAATGAAGTAAAAGGGAGATAAGGGAAATGTGTGTGCCGGTTTCAAAACAACTTTGAAACCATTCCACTCCAGATTCGTAATGAGACAAGAAGAATACGTTCCAACAAAGACATCCTCTTTGTACCGAAGAAAAAAGAAGTCCGGTTGAAAAATTTATGAATGAATAATTTTCGGTGACCGTAGCCACTCCACGTGTAAAAGTTGTGCCAAGATAAAATTGTCATTGAGAGAGTCGGTTTTCCGAGAAGCAATTACAACCTAAAGTGGTGTTCATTGTCGGCTCATAAGACAGAGGACCGTGATTGTCCGGATATCCACCCTCAGGCAGCGGCGTGGGAGATTTCCTCGGGGCTGAGATTGCAGAGGAAATGGACGATAGAACTTTAATATAGGACGATGATTATTGTAATCGATGGGAATTAAAGGTCTTGGAGTGGCAGCAGGAAAAAATTATATTCAGGTTTTATTATGAAATATATCCTTGTTTATGACATTATGTATGTGTGTGTGTGTAAAACATGGATTGAAGCAGCAATTGTTGAGTTTTTTTAACACTACTTATTTTTTGCAATTTCAAATTTAATGGACAGAGTTCCATGAAAGAAGAGTAGCGAATAGAGTTGGTAAGCACAAAGAATGAAAGAAAATGCCAGAAAGAATTTCGATTCTATATAGTTTTAGGAGGCCAAATGTTTTGATTCCATGGGAAAATGAAACCCAACATAATTCCTAAGTAAGATAGATTTGGAGCAATTAGATGATTACTTTAAGAGTGCAGTTAATTTGAAAGTATATATATATAATGCATGCATGTTTGGGAAGATATCTCTTAATTTAATTTATATTTTAATTGATTTCCCACCTTTTATTTAATTATTTCTGACACACGCTCTAAAAAGCGATGACCATGTCAATTCTCACCCTGCCAGCAAAAGAATAAAAATAACTATCGCCCTTATTATTATTATTATTATTGGAAATATATCTAATATTCTCTTTCTCAACTAGAAAAGTATCAAAAAAGTCCCAAAAAGAATCTTTTAGTAAAAGCACTAAGGGAAAAAAATGTCTCACACTTTTCTCTTGTGTCGCGTTGTAAGCAGTTGGTTTTCATTTGGATCTCTCGTGTACAAAACATGCTCTCCTGTGGAAAAATAAATTGAAGTTAATTCCAAATTTGTTTTCATTACGCACAAACACGAATTATTCAAAAAGTAGGAACAGATTTAAAATATTTATTTCTAACGAACGATTATTCATCCTATCCATTGAGCGTCTGTTTCGCTATTCGTTAAACATAGAATCAGAAAATCCCTTTCTTGCCATATGTGACGAAATTGTCCCTGGTTATAGAACTGAGTGCTTCAACAATTCTAAATCTTGACGCTTTATCTATACTGTCTGCTTCCTTACAAAATGCGAATCAAAAATACAGAAACAAAAAATTATTGCTTACAAAAAATTATTACAAAAGAGAAATAAAGTGCTGTACAGTTTTTACTATGAAATAGTCGTGTTCTTATTTTATTTATTTATTTAGTTCCATAGATAGCCCAACGAATGCAGAAATAGAGATTTTGCTTTCGATTTTTATTATAATAATGGCAGCACAAAGAAGAAGCTCAGTATGTTATTTGGTTCTGTGATTTCAAATCGGCTAACTGTCCAGTGCCAATTTTAGGGTTACATAAACTTCCAACACCAATTGAAGAGATGACTCTCAAAATGAGTATTATAGATGCTGTGTCTAGTGTGACAATCGAGATATTGGACGCCACGTGATAAGAATTGTAATACCCCTTTGACATTCTTCAAGATTATCAAGTGTTCTCACATTAAAATTTACTGATATAAATAATTTTATTAAAAAATTTGTAAACGTCTTTATAATACATGAAAACAACTATGTGCCAAATTCTAATAGTTTTTTTTTTTTTTTGTAATTAGAGAAGACTTTGACTACTCTGTCTCTCACTTTATATAATATAAAGTGATAGAGAGCAAGCTAAAGAAACCACTATGAACCAACCAAACCAATATAATTGAAAATAACCTCTATAAACCCAAACGCAAACACTTTTATGTCTTAATAGATATGTGGTGACGCTTTAAAAGCCAGATAACAGCTACGTGACATGAGAAATTTCTCTTGTCTTGTGGTCATGTTACTCGGCTACGAACCAGAAGGCTGCGTGTTCGATCCTCGCCTATCGCCAATAGCAACATTGGTGACACGGTGACAAAAATACGCAAACTTCATACAACTGTTGTGACGCCCTCTACCAGAAATAAATAAATGAAAAGAAGCTGATAAATAATCAGCCAATAAAAAATGGATAAGGCGCAACAACCAATATATCACCACTAATAACAGCAGAAACAGGAGAAAATATCGTTTGTCTCGCCTCCGACGCACTGGAGGGGGAGTAATGTGGTGACGCTTTATAAGCCAGATAACAGCTACGAGACATGAGAAATTTCTCTTGTTTTGTGGTCATGTTACTCGGCTACGAACCAGAAGGCTGCGAGTTCGATCCTCACCTATCGCCAATAGCAACAGATACGTCCAAGTATCGCGAAATATGTCTTAATTGAAATTATTTAAAATTCTAAAATCCTTTAAAAAAGGACCAAAATCATCAATGGGGAAAAAAAAAAAAAAAAAAAAAGCAATAGGAGTGGTAGAAATGCGTTCCAAACCATTCTAGAAAATTGGGTCATCATGCTTACCAAAATCAATGCATCCACATAATAATCTAAAATTGGCTGTTACCAGTATCAGTTTTTATTTTTTGTCTCTATCATTATGCTTATAGGATACTTATTAACATTATATTAAAAAGGTGTCTTGAGCTGTTTTTATTAGATCTTTTAACTAAAAATTAATCGAATTTTTCTTCAATAACTTCGGGGCAAATTATTGCATAATAATAATTTTAATCTTATTTTTTTAAACCAATTTTTCAGTGATACCAGTTTTATTTCCATATGATTTTCTCTCATTTCAATAATTTTTCGAAATATTTAGACGTTTTATATTTCAATACTTTTTTATTTTCTAATTACTAAATTACACTCATGCATGCATTATAGCTGCTGTACAATTAAAAGTAAAATTGAAAAATGAAAAGGAAATCAGAAGAAGTGTGAAATGTTATCATTCCGCTATATATTAGATTAAATGTTCAAATCTTATCACCTTTAAAAAAATTTAAAGGTGATAAGAAAAAATAGTCCTTTTCTTGTCTCCTTTAAAATAAAAGATTTAAAATAGTCCTTTAAGAAAGTTAATAAATATTATTATTTCTCATCAACTGAATTCCAACTCTGACATAGAACTAAAAATTAAGATAAGAGAATTAAAAAAAAGATATTTGATTTCTGAATTAATATCCAAAATAAAAACTGTTTTTTCTTTTTGATTTTTTTTTTTTTTTTGTATCACTCCTCTCCTCTGTCTCTGATGTTGCTTGAACTTTACACGTCATTAATAACCTCCTTCCCAGACTGTACGTATAAATTCATGTAGGTTGTAAATTTGTCTCGTTTTTTATCGTCAGTCAGTTTTGCTGGTTTGACACTATTGTGTAATTTAATGTTATTCATTTCATTTTCCTTTATTTATTATATCGTGACAAAGAATTTCAGACGGCGCATTAATTTTTCTGCCCTTTTTTTCTCTCTTCAAATGTACTGTTCAATTCCTGTCCTTGATTTGATTTAAGTTATCCAACATGTAACCATTGTATTTTTTATACATTTTTTTGCCCTTCAATGTATTTTCTTCACATAAATTATCTATTTATTGCTTTTTTTATCTATTTTATTTCCTCGTTTATAATTTTCTTCAAAAACAGAAAAAAAAAAAAAAAAAAAAAAAAAAGCATTTTAGAACATGTATATCAAAACTTTGCTTAAAATATTTATTACATTAGAGTAATTATAATAAAAATAAAAAAATTCCGTGTGTGAGCTATTTAAATTTATTTGTATTTAAAAAAGAAATTTTCATAATAATGATGCAATTATTTTAAATCATTAAATTATGAAGTCATTAAAAAATAACTACTTATTTCTTTTGAATGAAGGCATTTTGTTAAGCCGTAATAAATTATGTAGAAAGTTTTGAATATTTAGAATTTTATTTTTTCGAGTAAAGAATTTAATTCTTATGCTCAAAATAATTTCGCTTCAAAATCCTTCTACAAAATAAATAAATAAAGGCATTCCTTTTCATTTTTGTGCTATAAATGTAAATATTTTCAGTTTAAAAAAAATATTTAACATTAAGTACATTTTTTCTAACATTGACATTTTCGCTTTGCTGTTTATGCTTAAAAAATGCGCAAAACTGATACTAGTTGAAGTTATTTGTTCAGTGCAAACTTTTTTTTCTAAACTTCTAAAACATTTTATGAATATTAATACGGTGACTCTTTTTTAAAGCCATATAACTATCCTTTTAAAATGCACTTATAAAAACCAGTTATGTAAGAATTTTATAATTGTAGATTTTTTCTTATCAACGATTGCTTATGTTGTCAATCAATATTCACCCGAAACACAATTAAACACTCACACTTATTTCATTTTGATTTTCATTATGCCTTTTGTAGAAATTAAAATTCGTATTAGAAACAAATGCGCAATTATGTTTTTTTAGTCACGTGACTGCGTCTTCTCATGTATTGACTCCATTTCACTTCTTTCCAGAGTGAGATACAACCGAACTTCATTTCCACAAAACGTCACCCCTATTTAATCGCATAAAATAAAAAATAAGTTTTATATGCATTGAAATGTTTATGAATAAGAAAGAAGAAACATGTAAAATAAAATTTAATAACAGCTACATTCTTTTTATGAAAACCTCTCACTGTTACACATAGCTCTACAACCTTGGCTATTTGAATTCATTAAGTTAACCCAATACTGCAACACACTTTTGATTGCATTCCTAAGCTAATTTTTGTCTTTAAGTGTTATTTCCTGCTAGAGTAATTATGTAGATCGCATTTCAGAGATGAAATGCATATTCTGCCTCCCCTCCCCCCTTCGAGTTATAAAAGTTTAAAAAATATTTCGCCGAAATTCTTTGTTAAATGAGAATATCCTTGCAGCTGGAATTAATTGCTTCGTGCATTCTGCCGCAGAATGACGATTTCTAAACTGATTGGTCATCAAATTTCCTCACTTTCCTCTCCACCCCTCCCTGTTTTCGTTGCCTCTTTTCAAGTTATTCAAGTTCTTTTTTTTTTATTATTATTTGAGAGCAAGGAACTAATTTTAAATTCTAGGTGGCACTCTCTTGTTGTTTGTGCTTAAAAGTCAGCTTATTAATTTTTATTAAGATTTGTAAAAGATTTTGAGCTCTGATGGAGTTCACCTAAAAAAACAATGAATAATTATTCATGGTTTATGTATATTCGATACAAAATGTATAGAATTACAAAGCAGTAAGCCAAAGTGCTTCATTTTGAATTCCAAACGACTTTTTTCATTTTCCTTTTATAAAAGAAATTGTATATTCTTTTAACATTCGGTGGCAGTGGAAGACTCGGTTGTCTCGTTTCAACAATCATCCAGAATGGTTCGTTTTCTATTGATCTGGTTAAACCTTTCCCTGCTAGTTTTTTGGATGATATTCTGGTGGAATCTTGTGATCATATGACGATTTGATGACTTGCTTAGTTGTATATTCATAATCATATGAATACACAATTAAGCATGCCATACAAGAAATGCACATAAAGTTGTTTTGCGACGTTGAAATAAACTCTTTTGTTATTATTTATTTTTCTTTCTAATTCGAATCTATGTAATAAAGGAAATTGGCGTGTAAAATTTATATATTGGTTCAAGTGCCATAAAAAATCAAACCAAATCGAAATATGTCAGAATATTTTAGATATCTTGATGCATTGAATTTTTCACGGTTCACACATCATAGAATCGTTTAGAATTCCTTTCAAACGGTATTTTTATTAATAATGATAGTTTGAATTAGCAAGATAATAAACTTGCGCAAAATCATTGCATTTTTGTATATTTTTTTATTTTCTTACTTAAAGTAATCGAGGTTACTGCGTATTGACATTTTTTTAACTACTGGAAAACATGAATGTTCTTTAGAGTGGAGTTAAAGAAAGAAAGAAAAAAAATTTCGATCAAATCAAAATGTGATGGAATATTTTAGATACCTTGATGCTTCAATTTTTCATGGTCAATCATTATAGAATCATTAAAAAATTTTTCAAGCGATACTTTTATTATAGTAATAATTCTGATTAACAAGATGATAAATTAAAATAAAATCATTACATTTTTTTTTAAACTACTGGGAAGTTCTTTAGAAAAAAAGGAAAAAGGAAGGGGAAAAAAATTCCCCGATTAAATCAAATCGAAGATAAAGCGATGAAATCTGATAATTGAAATTTTAAGCAACTATAAAATAATTCAAATTCCTCATCTGAAGCAAAATTAAAATCTTAATTGTGAACATCGTATTATGAATTTTTTTTAAACACTCGCATAACAGATTGTATTTATAGAAGTTGGATTGTTAAATTCAAAGATTTAGAATTCTTTTTAATTATTTTGTTATCGTGATAGTATTTCGATATCGTTTTTATTTGGAGCATTCTTTAAAAAATGTGTAATAGATTGTATTTATAGAAGTTGGATTGTTAAATACAGAGATTTAGAATTCTTTTTAATTATT
>JAPMOR010082521.1:404445-462589 GCA_026543865.1 Argiope aurantia | reverse complement strand
ATATATATATTGTTAAAATAAGTATAGTCTACTTAAGAAGTGTTTTTTTACTTTTTATAAAGATATATGCGAACCCTCAATCCTTACGCATGCACTGAAAAGAGGACAACTTCGCCACTTTTACTTATTATACGAACCCTCAAACATAGCCACGCCTCCTCCAGGATGATTGACACGGACAACTTCGTCACCGGTCTGGATACTTTTCCTATCGGGAGCCTCGTTCGTTAATTCATGTCTTTGTTGAAGATTACAATGAAACGGGGAATCACGGTAGTAGCAGAGTGAACATGTGCTATGCATACTAAATACTTGAAGATGAAATTCATTCAAAGTAAATTTGAAGCAATTTAATAAAATATGATTCAATTTTACCATTTTACAGGTAACATTTCAAAAAAAGAACCGTGAGGAAATTGGGTTAAGATATTAAACATAAAAATGTTCACAAAAATTGCTTGCAAAAAGATATTCTTTTCAAAATGACAGCCTAAAATATATATAATTAAAAAATTTGGAGTTTTTTCAAATATTAGCATTGCAAGAATTATTAATAGCGTTAGTTATATTTAACAATATTAAAAAAAGTTTTTCTTAAAAATTACAAATTAAATTCTTTCTTAACTTTTGCAATTTAAACAGTCCAATGGAATTCTACTTTTCCTTAGGAAAAAATACGTAACAGTAATTTTATTCTTTTAAGCTGTTGACCAATATGTACAAAATTGGCCTTTGAGTTTTACCCTAAAGTGTTACAAGATAAAGATTATATTGAATTTTCGAGTTTAAATGAAACGCTATTAAATTTTGAGGAAAGGTATATAACAGTCATTTAAAATGAATGTATATTAAACTGATAACTGATAACCCATAAACTGATCTATAAAATGTAATAATAAATTAATGAGATCATGAGCAAATATGAAATAAATGAGAATTTGGAAAAAGCATTTTTTTTTTCATAGGAGATAAAGTATATGTTATGTAGAAGGAAATAACTGGTAAAAGTTTAAGACAAATATTTGCATTATTTTTTGAACATTCGACTGTATTAGGAATAAATACCAAGTGTATCGAAAAATGGCTATAAATACTTTTTTATCAATAGGAATCCGAGAAAAGAAAAAAGCAATCGACCCTAAAGAATTTTCTACAATTTCAAGTGGTATCAAATGGTACTAATTTCAAAAATTTGTAAAAATGAAATTTGAAAAAAAAAAAGTCTTATATTTTAGTGATTGATCTTCAAGGAAACGAAAAATTAAGGATCGTGAGAGTAATGATAGTAGTAAAATGAATGCCGGCTTGTATGTATTTTGTATGAGAAATATTTACACGATAAAATTTTACAACTTATTTTCAAAATATATTTAACAAAAAGGAATATAAGAGCTTTTTGTTAAACTTTTTGTTAAATTATTTCAATTAAAAATGTCCTCAAAATATAGTTTAGCTGACTTAATGTTAAAAAAAAAAAGCTAAAATGCAAGATCGCTGGAGACTATACGATTTTATGCAAAAAAGAAAGTTAATAAAGCATTCTGAAAAAATGTGTTTAAATGACAATTGGATGGACACTAGGGATTTTTTATTTGCTTGAAAACTTCATTCCAAGTATTGATATTAAATTTATCACTTATTGTATTATACCATTTGTTATAATTTGAATTTTAATGCAGTTGTACATCGTATAAGATTTTTACTTAGTTATTATTTTATTGCAAAATCAAATTAGTCTCTTCTTTATTTTTATGAACACAAATAATATATACATTCATATTATTGGAAATGCAGCAGGAAATTTCACCTATAGAAAAATTGTGAAAAAAGTTCAAACCGTAAGTCCTTCTACGGTAAACTTGGAGAATAGTATAGCAGAATAAAACTATTAATGAAAAAAAATTGAAAAATTTTAATACAGTAAAAATATTTTTCTGGGGGTTACGAGAAGCAAACATATTCGCAACATTTTAGTAAATATTATGAAGAGATGTGATATAATAAAAATTAATAAAAATGTAGAGTAAATAATTAAGATTTTAATTCATTAATGGTTATAAAATATTCTAACACTATTATTTTTTCGGTATTATGATATCAAATCAGTTCTACTTATTTTTAAAAATACACACACACACATAGACACAAACCGATACAAATATTTTAATAACTGAACAAAAAATGAATTCGCCCCATATAAAAATTATGCAAATATATACATATTTTTTTGTTTGTTTGTTTCAGGAATTAAATCTTTCTCCCTAATTTCGAGAAATAATTTTACAATTCAATGTAATAAAAATGTTTTAATAAGTTTAAACATTTTTTTAAAAATTCATGAGATCGGACACATTTAATTATTAACAACTAGAACCTTATCAAAGCAAAAATTATAAATATTATTTTTTACGTAAGTTTTATGCAGTGTTATATGAAACATGATTACCACTTCCCACATAGATTTGTTGCGTTTTGAAACTACAAGGCAATTTTAATTTTTCTCAGAAATAGAAAAAAAGAAGGATCTTTTCTTCTCACAAAGTGAAAATTCGACGAAATAAGCAAAACTGACACTGCTTTCGGTGGCTGGGAATTAATCAGCATTCCTACTGGGCGGAAAATTTGCAGAACGGAAAGCAATATTTTGCCTAATATGTGACCCTTCAAAGTAGTAAACAACGCAGCAAATGTTAAACAATGTAGGAAATGGAGAAATTCAATTTTAAAAGAAATTTCATTTCAGAGCAATGCATAATAAATATATTACGTCATCTATCCTTAAAAATTAGATTTAAAACACATTTTAGAAAGAAAAAAAAAGTTTATATTTTTTTTAAATACTTTTTTAAAGAATAAAAAAAAAGCCTATAAAAGGAATATAAAATTAGTTATGTCTAGAATAATCCATTCATCTAGGGATTCTTTCTAATTGTATAGAAGAAATGAATGGTTTCATGTGAAGGATCTATGAAATCACATCCATAAAAGTATTATTTTGTATGAGAAATATTTACACGGTAACATTTTTTTCAAAATATATTTAACAAAAAAAGAATATAAGACCTCTTTGTTGTATGATGCGTGGGAAATAATCAACTTTAAAAAAAATTCTTTTTACTTTATTAATATAAAATTTATCATCCTCAGGTTCATATACCATGAAACCTCATGATAAACACTGATAATGCTTCGTTATCAAAAACAGCAGCGATGAAATAGAATGATCAAAAACTGCATTACAAATTCAAGTAAAATGAATTTCAAGTTTCCTCATTATTGATATTTTTGTCTTGCAATACTGAAAAATGTATTAAAAAAATATTTTACTCATAATGCTTAAAAATTTATACACGATCGATCATTCTTAGATGAATGTATTAAAAAGACATCGAAGGAGTCAGTCGATTTCAGTTTTAAGTGCGATATTAATGTAAAATCTTAAAGTCGGCAACAGGTAAATATGTTGTAAGTGGAAAGGGAATAAAAAGAGTCGCGGATTCCTTTCACTCTAAAATCGCACTTCAACAATTCCCCGTATTGACATTATGCTAGAAAAAGTAGACGACATCTTTGAAAGAAAGGAAGGTGTATCGGCTCATCCCCGACCCTCCATGGGGTGGAAATAATATCCCAGAAACACAAAACCTTCTTCTCTTGTGCCCTGAGGGTCCCATTCCCTTAACGTGAATAAAGGGAAAAAGAGAAATCTGCGAATGGGTTGAAAAGTGAACGGACCATTTATTCTTGGAATTATCGTATCATTGAATTGCATATCACGGAAATTTATCGGAGTGGTGACTTCACTGGAAAGTACGAAGTCACTGATCCGGTTAATGGTAGCAACCCTTACTTTAAGATATTCGCATTTGACAATGTACTATCTCATATAGATAATTTTTAACTTCTTATATGACTTTCTGATTGCATATACTCTGTTCACTGCTGGCGCCATCTATTGGCAGAATATAGAACTAAAGTGAACATTTTAAAGAAATTACATATATTTTTTATTGAGCTTTTTCAGAAAATGGTTTACTCTAATAAATAAATTAAATAAATAATTTTGAAAAAAATCAAATTTAAAAAGTAAGCTGAAATAAATAAATTAATGCAATCACACTTTACTAAAATTAGTAAATTAAATATTAATTAAAATTAATAAATTATATATTTAATACTAATTAATAAATTTTACTTAATAATATGATTAAAATATTAGATATTTGGAACAAATATTTAAAAATAACAATGGCAAAATTTTTGTTATTCAAAAAAATCGTGGATTATGTATCTCTTCTCATTTTTCGTATAAAACTTTATAGGAATTCTCAGGACCATTTTTCCAAAATTGGGTGGTCATTGCGCTTTAATATTTTAATGAGTGAGCATCCTAAAAGCATACTAAGTCATACAATATCTCTTCTCGAACTCAATTTTCCAATCCCTGACATCCCTTTATCAGTCATAGCAAAAAAGATATTAATCACCATCATAAAATTTCTTCATCGCATTCGATGATAAATTTGTTTATCTTTCCTGTCTTTTAGTTTTTACCCAAATTTTTCTCCTTTAGCTTTTAAAAAAATTTCAAATCCGAAAGTACTTTTAAAGTTTCTTGGTCATACAAAAGGTTGATAATTTGAAATAAAAAAAGACTGCAGTGAATATAAATCTACAAAAAAACTTCAAAATAAATCTAAAAAATCCAAAATTTAGATAACTGCTTTTCTGCTAAAAATCTCCAGAGCAATGTTGAATGCATCAAATTTGAAAAGCTTTCACTATTCAACCGTCAAGTAATAAGACATTATTAACTGCAACCTGTTGAGATTCCGGTAACAAAGAATAATTGCTATTTCAAAGTTTGAGCGTCTTGTCAGTTTTTCTCCATTAGTGAGTATTCATTAGTTGTTGATTGATATTTTTTTTAGTGATTGATAAGTATATTACGTTTAATTAACACATTTCTATATTTAACTTTCAATTATTTTCGCAAAATGTAAAAAGAATTAGCCGATCTCATGTTTGAAAAAGTAACTTCTCTGAGGAAACTAAAATCGATATTCCGTTTAGAATTGAACAATAATAGGTTTTTATCTAGCCTTTCTCTTGCCTAGGATCCATTATTGGTTTTAAACAAATGTAAATTTGCAAAATAGTATTGCTGCTGGGTGTTATTTTTCAAGAGAAAATTTGTAAACCCCGGAAGTACGCGTATGTCGACTTTTTGACAACACAGTATGTTACTTTTTCCAAAGCATTTGTGAAAGCGTTTTGCTTTGAATTGCTGTAACTTTATGAATGGTCCAGAACGAGGGTATTAAAACAATGTGTACCTGAAAAATTAGATTTTCGTTTTTCATTGTATAGAGTTTGGATCAAATTTATCCTATGCATGTTTTAGCTTTCCTGATTCATTTTATATAATTGTTATGACAGTATGAATGTGAGCAGCAGAAGTTAAGGGATTATCTTACGAGTGTTGGAATATATTGTGAAAATAATAATACCTCAAATTTGCTATTTTAAATTTATTTATGGAATGCAATGACTTTACATGAAAAGATATTCATTTATTAAAGGTGACTAATTTTGTTTTCAAACCCAATAACATAAATAGTGAGTTAGAATGATCCTCATGTATGTTAATGTATTAAAAGTAGGTGAAATGGAATTTTATTCAATATTTTTGGTAATTGTAGATTAAATACATTGTTCAATTTTATTAGTGAATAAATTATATCAACTACTATCGAGGTTCGATTAGGCTTTGTAGGGATCCTTTAGCAATGTAAATTTCAACGCCCTTCAAAATTTCTGTAATTGGATATATTTTATTAATTTTAATTTAGTATCTATGTAAGCAGTTTTTAAATCATTTCTTTAATGAGTAAGTGAAATAACAAACACATATAATAGTTATTCATTATCTAGAGAATCAGGTTATTGAGGTTTTTTTTATTCATGAATTATTTTAAAGTATTAATTGTAATTATTTATATTTCTTACATTTTTATATTTTCCATTAGTAATCAGGTTTTAATTGAAGTAATGTCGATCATAATACAGTACACAATCGTAAAATGTTTTATAATAATAAAATATCTGCTTTTTTGATTATTTTTTTAAAAATTATTATATTAATATTAAAAACATGATATCTATTATCAAACATTTAAAAATTATTTCACTTCAGTGCAAAGGTTCTTATTGTGAATTATGTACATTTTTACGTAATATAAAGTTATGTTAGGCTTAGCTAAAGAAAATACTCCTGGCTGTCTGAACTGTCGGTTCTTGCTTGGTTCCTTCTTTCAGTGCGCATGCATCCCAAAAGTGTTAGAAAAAGGCTACGAATCTGCAAATAACTATTAGCATACTCAAAAACATCTTTATTTGTGATTTCCTTAATTCATTTTTAAAGATGTATGGGGTTAACTTTATATAATAAAGCAATTGCTATAAAAATTACACTTTTTGAAATTATTATTGGGATTTTTTTTCATTTTACGAACCAAATGCATGCAGGTAAAGTTTATCGGTGTATATAACTGAAAATCAAGAATTTATTTCTGACTTTTTAATATTTTTATGATGCTTCAAACTTTGTCGAGTTGTTTCGGAAGCAAGGTTGATTAAAATTTGTATACAATAAAATTCCAATTTTCCTTTTTACCACTAAGGTTGCAACTCATATTGGTTGATAATTGTGGTTGATTTTAAGAAATGTATATTAAATCATGATTGGGAGATTCATGTGTAATAATTTTTTATTTGATTTGGGTATCTGACTTTGCAAATAAATAAGATTTTTCATTTTTTAATATTCTTAGAACTAAAAACTTTTGAGTAATACTATATTATTGTGTTTTTTACAATTTCTTGGATTTTTATTATGTTAAATACTGTTTGATAAAATATTTCAGTATTCTCTATTCATTTCAGTATTTTCTTATATTGTATATCTATTATTTTACTTAAATAATGTTTTCAGAAATTTTTAATGTTTATGCTGTCTTATGGGTTATAAAGTATGTGTAAAATTTATTCAATATAATGGAAGTTTATTTTTCAATTAACCTTCATCAATAATGATTCTGATGTAAAAAAAAGTTATTAAATTATGGAAATTTTATACATCAAAATTTGACTGCTCAAAAACTTATCTGTTTTAGTTAAATTATAGCATGTCTAACTATTGCTTATTAAAAGCTCGTTTATTTATAGGGTTCTATTTTGTAAGACAATTGCATAAAAATATATTTTAATTTTATGGAAATTATTTTTTGTTTAGTCTAAAATATGGTTTTTAATTATTAAAATTAATTGAAATGGCTTATACTTGAATGTAGCACTAGAGTTGTTCCAGAAGTATCAATGTGCATATATCATGTATCATTTTCTTTTAAATCTTTAAAAATTTATTTAGAAAAAAAAATGCGTAAATGCAGTGAGGATAATTGTTTTTTAAAATGTGTTTTCCATTATATTAATTTCAAAGATTTATTGTAGTTCTTAAGCCACGTTCCGATGACCTGTACGCGCCTTCAGACCTACACATTTTCCCCACTTTCCCCTCTCTTGTTGTTTTCCAGGGTGCTTTGATATCCATTCATTTTAACGACAATTTGCAGGAAGCTCCTGATCTTATCCACAGGCGAGGATGATGGATCAGTTGGAAGATTTACGACCATATCCGTAAAGGCCACAGGTCATCGGAACGCGACTTTAGAGCATCATGTTCCAGAATGTTTATCAGTCAAAATCTCAAGTTAAAAAAACTCCCAAAACATGAAATATTGTAGGTTTCCTATAAAAATGTTAAAAGCAAAGAATGATATTAGAAAAAATGTTAAGTATGCCTTTCTGTTCAAGATTAGGATAGAAAGGAAATATAGAAATTTTTATTGATAGATGGAACAGTTTAATTCTTGTTTGCAGTGAAAATAATTTTTTTTTTATTGAACATTTTATTTATGTGATTCAACAAATAAAATTCAATATTATACATCTTGTAAGATTTTCAAGGGAGTTGAGGTGTAAATTGGGTGGAAGAAAGGGGTATCAATTGTTAGAAACTACTTGCATTGATTGCCACTTAAACTGAGGAAACTATCAAAAATTGTTACTAATGAAGGGGTACATTAAAGATGAAAATATAAATACAGGATAGTGCTGTATATTAATTTTAAGCATTTTTACACATCACTTTAAGCATTTCAACTTCTGGCGTTTAATTCCTCTTTTAAATATCCTTTCCTGATTAAAAATTAAATCATATAAAATAGATTGTTGTAGGTTTTTATTTTATTCATTATTCATGTTTGTTCGTTTTTATATTTCAATAAAGGTACTTTTTTTATAGTAAATTTTTTAATCAGTAGAAGCTTCTAACTTGTGAGCAGATATTATTACACTACTTTTTTTTCTAAATGAATTATTAAAAATAAAAGTATTTTTAACCAAAATCAGACTTAAATAAATTTCTTAAGAGCAGTCAAGTTTTTCTACTCTAAATTTTTTACATTTATTCAAGGCATGAAAACATGTGATAGGGAACGTTGATTATCTTGCTAATTGTCGTTTACAGTAATTTTATTTCTCTTAAGACATATCTCTTGTGTATCCTCCTCACATTTGGTATTTAGATACTTTTGGCTTTTTTAGGTACTTTAAATGGTTTCTGTGCTGCGTGTGAAAAGTTGTTGCATTTGTCATATGTTATATGGTTTTTAGGAGTGACAACTCTAAATTGAAATAAAATTGAAAAATTTGCTGTTTCAGTTTTATTATTCATTTACTTTTCCACTCTGAGAATTCAGTGTTTAATGAAAGCAAGAATTACAAAACAAAATGTAAAAGAGGAAAATGAAAAAAAAAAAAAAAAAAGATGGAAAATGAATTAACAAATAGGAGAAACATGGGATGGGCTATGCATTGAATAGCTTTGGAAAGCATCAAAATTTGCTAATTGCATACAACTGATATACATAGTAGGAAAAAAAAATTGTTTTTCTTTTCTTTCTCCTTTGAAGCTGAATTTTCAGCAGATGCATTTTGGAACTTGGCCAACTAATGCTCTTTACTGTTTCTTCTTTGCCTTGCATTCATATCCAATATTCATCTTCATTCTTTTCACTTGTTTTTCTTTGCTTTCTTTCATTGGCTATTTGGAGTTTTGTTTTCTCTTTCATGTTGCTTTAAAAGAAATCCAAATTTTTAAAAATATATATCATTTACTTTTATTAGAAATCTCTTATAAAAAATGTATTGATAATAATTCAGTTACGATTAAAAATTTTGATTATTTAAACATCAAACTGTCATTTAAGAACTGTATTTCAACTTTATTCTTTTCAAAAATATGTTTTGTACTAGGTAATTGGCTAAAGGATGGAATAATGGATGGATGTTAAATGTGCACATTTTGAAAAAAGTTTTGTAAATACTTTAATAAATGATTTGAAATTGTTAAAATTCATCACAGTTTTCATAATTTTAATAATTCTAATAAGTATTATTGAATGAATTATATAAATAAGGTGATGAAGGTCAATAAATTTTTATTAGAGCTGCAAATTTTGTAGTTAAAAGTGTAAAACTGTGTGTAATTGAGTGTCAAAAGTACATTTTTACTAGTTGCCTCTTCTAGAATCTAGAAATTCTGCTGCCACTGAACAAAGCAGTATCTGTGAGATTTCTGTCAAAATCAGGATAGATAAAAAAATTTTATATTAAATAATAACACTTATTAAATGTTTAACTTTAAATATTTTTAAAAAATGTTTCCTAGTGCAGTTAAGAAAGAATTATGGCATGGTCGACTTTGCTTCTTGACATCTGGATTCAGCTTGTCCTGAAATTTATAGGTTTCATTGTTTTATAAAAATATTCTTATTGGCAAAATAAAGTAATCAAGAGAAACATTTATGAAAATGTTTTTCATACTTTCATTAAAAATGATCTCTTCTCTGAAAAATGATAAAATAAACCATAAACTGAGTTGTAATGGTATCTGTAGCATGAACAACCGGCACTCTGCAGAAGTTAAGAATAAGGTGAAAATAAACCATCTTTTTGAGACATTCAACTAAATCAGATGAATATATTTTTTTCTAATCACCTTAGACTACAATAATTGCATGTAAATATTAATATTACTTGTTCAGTTTAAGAACTTGTTATAACATTCAGATAGATATAATCCTTAGTGATTTTCATACATTAGTTTTTGACTCTTATATTTAATTTTTTTTAAACTATAAATATATTTAGGAATAAGTGATATATAATATTTTTTATAAATATCAAACTTAGTCATTTGTTTATCTTCGATCATTATGGTACTTTTCAACACAATTTTTTTAGTGCAATTTGTTTTAATTGCTTCTCCATAAATTAGTATATGTATGCTGATTTATTAATTTTATTCGTACTTACTAATTTATTAGCTTAGCTGATTTGATAGTTTAAATGAATAAATCCTATGCAAGGTATATAAGTATATTTTTAAACAGTAAATTTATACTCAATTGAAGAAACCTAAGGTTTTGAAAACATCTTATTGCCATCTGAAACCTAGAGGTGAATCTTGGAAGTTAGAAGTTTCGCCTCAAAAATTAGGACAGATAACCTGGAGTGCGGGGAGAAGGGGAATTAGTTGCAAAACTTTGGAGTGGCAGTGTGTGTCGTTATTTTGGTTCATTTAAATTGATCCGAAATGGGAATTATTATTTCTAGTTTTAATACTTGCATTTTCATTTATTATTTATCTTTCCCTTCCAGCTGTACTGCAGTTCTTGGCCAATTCTTTTCATCTACTTGAGCGGTTGACCCCTAGATTAGCTGACACTATGGGTAACGTATAAAAATTCTTTTTATTTTTTGGTTAGCTTTCTCAAAAGAGAAACTGTTTTCATGCTGTTGCCCATTTTATTTAAGGAAATGTTGCAATAGGAAAAATGTCTACATACAATATTTAAGGAAATAAATGCTAATCAATCTAAAAGAATCTAAATCAATATGTAGTGTGGCATTTAGAATTTTTTTCATTCTGTTAGTGAGGTATTATGAATTATATTAATCTAGTGAGGACTGGATTGGTTTTTGCTTTTATCTTAAGTTCCTGCAACTTTTGCATACTTCTTTAATTTTATTTTCTCTTGGTCCTGGAAAAAGCATTTAATTTTCATTAGTACCTTGAAAAATAAGCGTAATGATGCCCATTATTTTTTGAAAGATATTTGTAAACCTGTTTGAAACTTGGGTGTGTCTTCAGAATTGCATCAGTGGAAAAAATTATGATATTGGAGTGCATTCTGTCACCTGTCTTTTATCTGTGTAGTTTGGAGGGATAAGAAATGGTACTACTACCATAACTGCTTAAAAATCCTCTACAAACCCAGCAATTAGAAATCAGCTTTTATAAATCTGTTCTATTGTTTACCTTTGCAATTAGTCAAATACTAAGGAAGAGAGATTTGATGACAAAAATGACAATTCTCTAAAATGCATGAATTTTGGTGAAATCTATTAAAAACCTAAATCCAGTATCCTTTTGAAAAATTCCTTACTGTTTCATTGAATCCTTTTAAATAGAAGCACAATCACGAGTGGGATTCACTCTTTGGAGTATTGATCACAGAATGAAAATGTTACTAGAAATGTTCTAGAAATGTTACTAGACAAGAAGAGTGCCAGAATGTTTTCCTGTTAACAAATATTTTGAAAAGAAAAAAAATTAACATAATGCTGAATTTTACCTCATTGATAGGTCACTACTAGAAAAGCATTTTCTCAGACGTCCCCAAAAATCTTCCCTGTTGCTTTCCTTCTTGTTTTATCTCTCAAAAGTTCAAAATGTCTCAATTTGTGGAACAACCAATGTCTCATTAATTATTGATCAGATCGAGTTTATCTTTTTTCCATTTTGTTTATTATTAAAGGGCCTACATGAATATGTTAATTTTATATTTATGTTAACTGAATAGGTGTTTTTTTTTTTTAATCAATATAGAGTATCTGTAGAAAAATGTTTTTTAAAATTTGATTTTTCCATTTTTTTTTTAAGAATTATTCTTATTAAAGTAATAGTTTGTTTTCTTTAATCTACTGATATACATTTTCCATAATGTGCAGTGTTAATAGAGGGAAGGCATGCGAAATTTAGGCATATGACACAACTGCTCACTTACATGTGCAGTGAGATTTACTGCACTACAAGGTGAATAATTGATCTTATAATTTATGCATGAAGTAGATGTAATGGGAATACATTTTCTACAAGGTACAATCACTTTTCATTTTTAACATATTATTACATTATATATTTAAACTGTGTTTCCTAATTAAATAACATGATATAAAGCAATATAAAATAATATATATATATGATTTTTAGTGCATATGCCATTTTGGGTTCAGAGAGTATCTCCTCCTTTCTTTCTCCAATGGCCATTCCACAATTCACCACCCTAGTATCTGCCTTGACCATGCAAAATCTGCTATTGCTCAAAGGCATCATGCACACAGTAGTTGTAGAATCCAGTAATACTTCAACCCAACTGTTAGTCTATTACAACTAGTTAGGCAATTTCTGCATTTCTATTACTTTTAATTTATCTATACCATAAAAAGAAGAGGTGGATTTACATGTGATCAATGCACAGGAAAATAGTAAAAGTTGTCACTAGCTCTTGTACTTTTCAACCAATATTTCAATTTTGTATGTGACTGTTGAAAAAATAAAATGCCTTATTTCTCGAATATATCGGAATATTTTGGAAATATTTTCGAATACAATCACTGAAATTGAAATAGTTAAAAAATGTACATTAGGCCGTACAAAAATGTCATATCTTATTTATTAAGAATTAGCTCCAAGAAACTGACGGCTGAAAAATTTGCAGAAGTTGGAGAAATTGATGCCCAAATATATGAATTGAAAAAAATGAATAAATGAAAAAAAAGGAATCATGATTTGCAATGTTTTTTCATAAGTAATCATTAAATCTGTATCATAATGAAAATGTTTTGTGTTCTATTTCATCCGAGTCCTTAATTTTGTGTGATTTACAGTTATAGAACATGAGAGGTAATATATGCTCTCCCCCTCCCTTGATATATAAATTTTGTCTTGCTGAATTTTAGATAATAAATAAAGAGAATTTTTTTTTTGTATGTGAAATATCAAAATACTTTAAATATGCTATTATTTCCAATAATGTTAAATTGATGCTTTCTTTCATTACTTTTTCCATTCCTTAAAATCACATTGTATTATAATTAATTAACATGAGTACTATTTGCACATTTCCTCTTATCTTGAATATACATACAGGGGAAATGCAGGGGTTTTTTTCTCCCTCAGTTTTAAGTGACAAACCTGATTCTGTTTTTTTTTGTATGTGTTACATATTACAATTTACAGATGGAAGTTGTGATTAAAAGAAAGAATTAGGGTTATTTGTTTGAAATTACTTCAATTATCTTCTCTCTCCAGTTCAGTACTTGGCTATATCTCATTTATTTCTGTGTTGGGAAAAAAAAAAAACATTTGGAGGCTTAAGTAAATATGATTTTTTATTAGAATATGTAAATTAAACAACTACCATTTGAAAATTAAAACATTATTAAGCTATTTTGACGAAAATGCTTTTACAATTCAAAAATAAGTTAGCTCAGGAAACATATTTTGTAGAATTTTCAAATTAACAAGATTCTTTTTATAAAAATAATATTCATTATGTGATCTTACAGCGAGCTCATTTTATTCTTGCTCATGAATATCCAATTATTTTTTCCAACTTGTGGGTAAATAATTTAGAAAAAGCAGGTAATGTCAAGAAGAAAATGTGCATGCAAAATAAATAAAAAAAGTTATTCTTAACAGTTTGTCTGAAACTGTTGCATGTATTTCAAAGCACCCAGCATAAACTGCATGCCATTAATACATATTACTGAAATATTAAATTTATAAACTTCTTTTCATTATTGTATAATTTTTCATTCATTAAATAATGCAATTCATTTTGTTTTTCACAGCGGTAAAAAAAAATCTGAAATCCTGTGAGATTTGCTATTTCCGCAACTCGACACCTCGCTGTTCTTTGAATAATCATGTGGTTGCTCGAGTTAGACGAAACATCATGTTTTGCATATTTTGCGAAGGCTCTTTTCGTGACAAGAGGGCATTTGCCGAACATATGCATATACATTTCGACATGGCGAAATCAGTGGAATTTCTGGCCTAGAAGAGATGATTCCAAATTTATCATTCATTTTATATTTCCTTTAAATTTTCATTATGTACAAGACTGTTAAAACAGTTTAAAGTTCCTGTATTTCAAATAGTCATTGTAATTAAAACATATTTGCACTATTTTGAGTCTGGTATTATCATTTCACTTACCTTAAGTCTTTTTTTTCCCCCAGCTTTTCAGTTTTATAAATCTTTTGCTATGATTATTTTAAAAGCATCATTTTTATTAAATATTAATGTCATATGTCAGTGCAATTTTGTGTTGCACATTGTTTTGTCATTCTTGTGATAATCAAAATACTTTTTTTTTTTTTGACGAAACTGAACTATTTAGTAATGTAATCAAAATTAGGCAGTGCTGTCTCAAATCTGACCTGTTTGTTTTGTTAAAGAGTAGAGAAGCAGAAAGAAGCCAGTGATAGAGAGTAAGCCAGAAATATCTTCATAGTAAAATACTTTTGCGATTAAAATGCATAATTATTTTATCTAGGTATTGAACTCGTGAAATTTTAAGATTTCGTTAATGAAACTATGCATTTTTTGGTTATTTCTTAATTTTGATTAAACATTAATAAAATGCTGCTAGTTGAAAAAATGAATATAATTGAAATGTGAAAAAAAAGAATCGTGTTAGAAAATCCATATTAATTTGAAGCTACACAATTAATTTCAATGTAAAATAATGACATGGGCAAATAGTAATACAGAAAATATCGTGCATTTTTGGAATCAAAATGAAAATGTTTGCAAAATTTTACAAGTAATATTTAAATTTACAAACTTATACAATTCTACCACAATCCTGTTGGAGTTTGTAAAACTAGTAGGAATGACAACATTTAAATAATATGAGATCATGTCACTATAGTGCCAGTCATAAGAGTATCTTGTAATGTATTCATAAACTTCAGAAATGTTCAGTATTTATTTTATTGGTATTGAAATTGTTGTTGGTAATGAAATTTTCTAGACTGAACATATTTGACAAGGGATCTAAAATTCTATTTTGACCAATGAAATCAAACTCAAGTTTAACTAAAGAAAATTGGAGAAAGTTTTATGAATCTCTGAAGAAAAATTCTGAAGTACAATCGTTTCTTGCACTCTGCTTGGTTTGAAATATTGGTATCATTTAGCATTGGAGCATGGTACAATGTTCCTCACAACATGCAACATTTTCAGTTAAAATGTTTGACGATTGTAGCTCTCCCATTTTCGAAATGCAAGAAAAATTACCAAATGCAATGTGTTGGTTAACTCTACTAGTAAAACAAGGACAAAATGAAATATTGCTCTAAAAAAGTGTGTGTGTAAGCTCAGTGTGAATGCTGCACAATGAGGTTGATAGTATGACACTTTAACTCTTTAATTTAAAACTTTTGTTTCTTTTTAATAAACTTTGCATTTCATTTGTTATTTAGTTGTAACCTCACTAAAGTATCATTAATACTGTTATTGAAAATGGCAGAAAGCCAAATAAAATGTTATAATTTGTAGACAATTGCTGTCTCATATTACTTATACATAAATGTTTTGCCTGATGATTTCAAAATTTAAATGAAAGCTAACAAACAAAAATGATCACCAATCTAATTTATCTTTGTTTTTCTAATGGAACAGAAATTGAAGTTAACAAAAAAAAAAAATCGTATAATTTCTTCTCTCTGCTGGTGCTGATATTATAGTTATCTTGAATAAGTTACAACATGGATTATTATGTAATAATTTTTTTGGATTGTTTGTGTATTTTCTGTAACTTAACTAAGTTGCTGAAAAATATTTGAATAACTGTGTTTGGAATACAATTAATACACTGAATGTATTAATTGTGAAGAGTAAATCGACATATTTTGTATGTTCATATTTTATGTCGTAAACAAATATACCTAAGTGTACTGTGTTTTTTTTTTTTTTTGTTTGTTTGTTTATGTGAAGCCATAATTAATTTTTTACAATATTAATGGCAAAATTGTGATCATAATTTTGAAAGCTATGCACTTTAAATTTAGCAAGTATATTTTATATATGTAATTTTTATTCAGCTATGTAGTGTTAAACAGATGATACATTTCATTTAAATTTGTTTTGTTTACCTATGTTCAAATATGTTATTGAGAGGAACTGCTTTTAGTAAGGTTGTATGTAACTTCTTTTGATGTATTGAACTCTTTGAAAAGCAGTGTTCATATGTTCAGATTTGGATGCAATCTGGAAAGATATAAACAATTTAATTTTTGTTGCTATTTAATGTAGTCGAATTAAAATTGCTTCAAAATATGAGCTTATGTTAGTTTTATTTCTCTGCATTCTTTAATAGTTTTAATTTCTGTGAGATTATTTGATTGCAAGCAGCGGCTTATTCCCGATTATATAATTTAGACAACTGCTGTAACCACTGGGCTGAAAGGGGCCACAAGCAAGGCAATCAAAAGGATGTTTTTAACCCAGTTGCAAAGTAAATAAATTCGTAAGAAATATTTCTATAAATTATAGAATATTAGGAATCTTGAAAAAATTATTCTTGATGAATTGTTAATATCTAATCTGTTTTACTACATTTATTTAGCCGTTTCATTATTTCATTGGTTGTCTGCTTAAAGAATAGTGCATACGAATGAGTATGTCATGCATTTAATGACCCGTAATAAATAGATAAAAACCAGGGTCTGTAGCGCCATGAAAAGTGCTTAAATTTTGAAAATAATTTTTAAGCTCCTTAAAAGTGCTTAATTTTCAGAAAAGTACTTAATTTCCTCATGAAGACGAAGAAAGCTTTTCGTTTTGTTTAGTTTACCCACAAGATAAAGCATGATATAATTCGAAATCATGGTCGTAAAGGCTTGTTTACCGGAATCAATAAAGGAAACCAACAAAGGGGAAGAATTCGAAGTAATATTCCAAGGGTTTCAGCACATATTAAGATAACGCTTAATGATTTTTTTTTTCCTCCCTTCAACAATGTGCATTGCCATTTATTAAAATACTGGAATAGTTATATGGAAGGGGCAGTAGAAAGTGCGCACTATGTCATAATCGAAAAACATTTCACTTTGTAATGTTTTAAATGTTGAAGAATTTATTTAAGTTATACCTGGTAAGTATATATTTAAACTTTTATGTGTTTTTAAAGAAGAATATGTGATGCGGTCTGATCAATGGAAAATATGAAAATAGCAGGATGGATTTGATGCGCCAAAACGATATATCGAACATGCAAAATGCTGCTTTAAAAGCACTTAACATACTGAATCATCATTCTCATTAATATGTCATTTTGGAGCAATTGTTTGAAGGACCTACTACAGGTATTCAACTGTACTATATTGAATTGTAATTAATTGCGGTATGAAATTAGGTTAATCGATCGCGTAAAATCCAGTATGATTAACTTGAAACTAAATTTTCAATGATCGTGATATCTTCCACGGTATTTTTTGTATGTCCCCATCCATTTGAAAATTTTTATTTGTTGAACTAATCTTGCCAAATTTGTTTTGGTTAAGGGGGAAAAAGAAAGAAACTGCTGGTATTGTTATTTAATATTTTTAAAGAAATTTTAAAAAAAGTTTTTTTTTTACGATTTGTTTTTAGGATTTAGATTCTATCATTATATAATGATTTTTTTCTTTTTTTAAATATTATAAAAATCTCTCTTTATATATAAAGTCTTGTCCTGAGCAATGCCTAGTATAAAGCCATTGAAGTTAGGAGCATTAAATTTGGGAAGTTATTTTTTGGGTATTAGAGGCACACTACGAACGGATTTCTCAAAATTTTAATTCGAATTTTAATTTAAAAATAGAATTTTAATGTGTTTTCATCATAACATCAAAGCATATTATCGCATAAAATTATTTTAACAACATTTTAAAGTTTAAAAATAATTAAATAAATAGAAGTTAAAAAATAATCAAACAATGAAAAATAAAAACTTTTGCTTGAATGTAATTTTTAAAAAAATAATTTCTGAGAAATTAGGTTTGGGCACAGTTTATAACAAAGATTTTTATTATAATAAAATTCAAAATGATATTGCTTATTCAAATCGTTGAATCATATTATTCCGCAGCTGTTAAAATTATAGTAAAAGGGGAGGGGATGCTTTTTTTGCTTTTATTTAAACTTGAAAAAATTTTAAAGCATGTTCATTGAATAAAATTCTTCACTTGTTAAATTTTGAAGCAATGCGATATATTTTCTCGCGCTGGTTTCAAGAAAGACTTTTTTTAAAAAATGCTTCAATTGGCACATTTACTTTCTCGTATACAAAATTTAGTGAAAATGTTGCAATCATCAAAAAATTCGTACTCGAGATTTTAATAAATCTCCACGTTTCTTACCTTCTTGAATTCGAAAAATGTTTGTGACAAAGGTAGCACAAAAACATTTTGCGCTAGATGGATGAAATTTGGTATATGGTCTTCACATCAAACTTGTAGATTTCGATTGAATTTTCAGCAACATCCGTTCAGAGGAAATCGGTCCGGCTATTCGAATATAAATCAGCATGGTAATTACAAAACGAAGAAAGCTAGATAGTTAACATTTGGTACACAGATTGAATATCTATTGTATAAACATCTTCCAAATTTTGAGCTAAATCCAATAAGGGGAATATGTAAACGCGATAATTCAAAAATGTAGTGACTTAAATATATAAAATTTGTGAATACAATGTAATTTTGTGATTACAAGTGTACTTTTGAGTCAAATTTTTGTTTTAATCAATTAGGAAGAATGCGTCTAAAGCCCAAATCCGCTTTATCGGATACTTTCAACGGCCTGCCAGAGATTAATCCTAAAACACTTGCCAGCGATCACGCGATAGATAGAATCAGTAAAAATATTTAATTCACACGAGTTCGCAGAGTGTACAGACTAACTCTACGGCAAAGGGTACCGACGTGCTCTGATTGGTTTAAGCCTTGGCATCTTTTTGGCTTACACCTTACGGCTTTCATCAGTTTTATGGAAAATATAGGAGTGAATTTTCAGTATGATCTAATTTTTATTAACCCTTTAAAGGGCCATTTTTTTCTAGTCATATTATGTTAAAATATTTTTAGGCTTGAAATTAGAATAAGAGAAGAGATTCATTTAGTTTATTAGATAAATTTAATTTGGTTAATTAATAATTAAGTAACAAATCAAGACACATCATTTTGTGTGAGATAAAGAACTGAAGCATCTAAATTTCTGTCTTTCTAAAAAAATTTGTCGGAACTTAACGTCAACCTACATAATTTCATACAAATATTGATAAATTTGGTGGGAAGCGTACTTCCCACGGCCCTAGAAAGGGTTAAAACAATTGTTTTCTCTAAATATTTGTTTTTAATGAAACATTAATTCAAACCAAATAGAAAGCTGTTTCAATCATGAAAAAGGTTTCTATTTCTAATTTATGAAACTAGTAATAGAATTAACTAATGTTGTTTATGCACAGAAGTATAAAAACTGTGTGAGCGTAATTGCGAAATATATGATGCAGCAATTAAATACTTCTTATTTTTGTATGATTTTCGTGCAATTATTTGATATTTTATGCAGCCATTGAAACTTGTAGCTGAACATTTATTATTTTCCAGTCCACTACGTATAGGGGGAGATAATTACTTAATTCCCCAAAACATATAAATATGTGATTTCGTTGCTACTTTTTTTAGTTATATCAAAATAATATTAAGAAGAAACACAAAAATATTTTTAATAAATTGTAATTTTTATATTTCTTGAATTTAGGTTTCAGGATTTGATCTTTTGTGCTGTATATGTGTCCCAGATCAATATGACATGTAAACCATAAAAAAAGGGTAGTGGGAGATAAATGTACATATTTCATTTATTTATATAAAAATACATTTCACAGTAATAAATTAATATATTTTCCAAAACTTTTATTAATTATTCCAAAAATTTTATTAAGACATTTTAAAAAGAATTGTTTTAATATTTATTTTTCAATAACTAAAATCAGATATCCCCAATTCCATTTGAAAACAATTTCTTCTGACATTCAAACAATTAAATTTTTAAAAACATGTATCTTTAGTATTTGTGAGTTAAATATATTAGTTAATTTCTAACTATATTTTAAAATATTTTTCTATTTCCACAGGCGAATACATTTTGAATTTTGTCTATAGCAAATAATGTCTTCATTCCTTCAACAATGAAAACAATTTAATAAAGTTACAAAAAATGATATAACATGTCAAATCACTGCTAAGTACTTTGAAATGAACAATAACATTTTTATTCTTTTAGAAATTATTTTAAAAACTCTTTTCAGTTAGAAATTTTTTAATATATATAATTTAATATTTTAGTTGGAGTAATAGTACACACTAACTATCAAAACAAAATAGATTTAGCACAGTTTTTACTGTTCACATAAATTATTTTAATGAAAAATTATATACTGACTTTAAATACTAATCTTACTTATCAATATTTATAGTCTATTTTTGCCTCGTTTTTTAACTATATTTATAGAGTATATCTAAAAACCTCAAAATGAAAAATTTAATTAGAGCAAGATCTCTTTTTACAAATAAATCAAAACATTCATTATAGTTTGAAGACTTTTGTCCCCATTTATGTTTTTAAAAATTATTATTATTTTATATCTCTCAGTGAAAATAATTCATATGTATAATTGATGATATTTACTTTTTAATACCTCATAGTAATAGCATAACACTGATTATTTTTACAATTCTTGGAATGAAAAAATTTGTGGATTAGGGATACATTTTTCTTAATGCTTTTCTCTCTCTTTGTTTAATTGATATAGAAATACAGGTTTACAGAAGATAGAAAAAAAATATAAATACTTCATATATTTTTTTTCTTATATTTGAATTTAAAAAAATTATTTTCTATATTCTAATATAAAATGTTCTTGTCATTTTTAAGTAGAGGCACTGTGTTAAATCCCTTCTTCGCTTCGTCGCTCATCCTTTGGCCTGACTAGCCAATTTAATTACAAGGATAAAAAAAAGAATAAACATTTAAAAAATAACTCTCACCGATTGCATTAAATAGATGTCTAATCATAAATATCTAGTGTTTTATATTTTAAATAAGCACAAACTATGTTTTATGTCACTAACTACTTCAATTTTTAACTGGTAAGGAAGATGAAAATCCTTTGAGGCCATGTGCTTCCCCATGTCCCGTCTACATCTCTAGGAAATAATTTTTAAACTTCTATTTTTTATGATTAAAAAAATCATAAATTAGTCTATCTTTGTTTGCTTGTTTCTTTTATACACTGCTTAAGACTAACAATTTATTCAAGAATTTTGAAGTGTGTTGCAGAAAATAATAAAAAGTAAGAAAAAAATAAAAGGTGCAGGGGAAGAATGATTTAATGCAGTTTTAGAATGTTCATGTAAAGAATAACTTCAAATCCCATCAAATAACAGCTCAAGCCTAATTATATGAAAACTTTGGTTAATATATGTGAATACATATAACATCAATAAAAAATTCAGGACTCTTTGGTTTCAAAGGTATGTTTTATTCATTTTCTGAAAATGTTTTGATACACAACAGAGCAACTTGTAAGTACTTTTTTTAACTTCTTTAATTTTTAATATGTATATATATAAAATAAAGTGAAAAATATTTAACATATAACAGTTTCATGAAATAAGTGCTATTTGATACCGTAACATTAAAATTTTATACCGTATTAGTACCAATTATTTTAACACCATACAAATCCTGTTAGTATGTTCTAGTACATTTTTAAAGCATGTGCAAAAGAAAAGAATTGTTTTTGTACCCAAACTTAATTTGATTAATTATATCATTAAATTTTTGTAAGCAATCATCATCATCATCGTTTGTTTCATTGTCTGAGTTTTGATAAGTAGCTGCAATGGTCTGTGAAGTAGTATTAATATTTGGTAGAACTATGTTGCTATCATTGTAAGACTGTGAAAATTTGTCAATATGTGTAGGTGAAAGTGTGTCATTTGAAGAATGTGGAAGTATAATATTATCAGATTTCAAAAGTATATCATTAGAAGAACGTGGAAGTGTCGTAGAAGAAATTTGTAGATGTAGAACATCATTGGATTGAGAAAGAGAGAAAGTTGCTTTGTGTGATGGGTTAAAACTTAAAGGTAGCAAGAGAGTACTATTTGGATCCAATTTTTCTCAGTAGTCACTTCATACATTAATTTCCTACTTTTCACTGAATAGACAAATGGGGATTGTTTATTTTGCTTCAGAATCACAGCATTTAAATGCTTGCACAGTTTTCCATTCATACCAACAAAGCAAGTACAAATGGAATTTTTCAAATCAACAAAATAGTGATCAAATTCAAAATAAGAGTTGTCCTTATTTAGTGATCTCATGTTCTGAATCCCTTTATTATCAGGCAAAAACTTTTTGATTTTTTTTTTTTTTACAAACATACAAAACCAAAGTCTAAGTATCTACAATGTAGATATTACTCAAACTTAGTGATGATGAAGACCAATAACTGAACTAAGCTAAATGCTTTCACTCGTCCAAGTATGGTCTCTTAAAAACTTTAAACAAACTTTGTTCTATTCCCCTGGTTAAAAGCATTTTTCAATGACAAGAGCACCATGAGTACTTTTTGGAGAACAAATATATAATACACTTGCATATTTCTGACAGTGCTAATCTCCAAATATTTTTAAGCAACTCTTTCATCTGCATTTCAGTTTCTGCATATATCAATGCTTTAAATGAAAAATATAGTTCTTGATGGTGTTTTTTGAGAATTTTATGTTCAGTGTTCATAAACCATCGCCACACTGCTTTCAGCACATGAAACTGACAGCGTAAGTAAGTGGAATTAGGCCATATTTCACTCAGAACTTCTCTTTCTTTCAGATTATCATCTGTCATTACAATCAGTGGTCCATTTTACAATAAACAGAATTTTTCATGGAAACACTCACAAAGAAGTTTCACTCCTTCATGAAAAACATTAGTTTCTTCTGCATTTGTGATGATGCGCCCAATAGGTACTCTTCCAGCTACACCTGGAGAAAGAAAAAAGTAAACACAATGATGTAATCTGTCCACGTGGCCAGACGCATCAACTATTATCAATTCTTGAACACTGCTAAAAACATATACACTGGTGTGCAAAACTTAAGCAACAATGCAAATTTTAAGCAGATAGCCATGAAATTGCAGAAAAGGAGTTCTTGCGATCAGTACAATGAACACGTAATTCAAGAGAAAGGTCATTCGTATGCAAATATCAGGAACAAAACGTCACAGGCGACGTGAGCGTACACAAAACACGTGCGGAAGGCGCGCGCAACTCAACACTACAATAAAAGGAAGGACGGAGACACAATTAAAGACATTCGCTGCCAGTGCACGTGAGTTAATTCGTGAAATATGGCTAGCAGAAATCACCTGGACGATTTCACACGTGGAAGAATGATCGGAAAGCTGGAGGAGGGCCGTAGTGTGACCAGTGTAGCTGAAGAGTTCGGAATCAACAAAAGTGTCGTTTCGAAAGCCTTCCAAACCACAGGTACAGCTGTGAGAAAGGTTGGTGGTGGCCGCCCCAGGAAAACAACTGCAGTGGATGACCGACATATCGTCCTGCAGGCGAAAAGAATCCGAAACCAGTCAGCAAGCGCCATTGCTCAGCAACTGTGTGCAGCAACGGGGCGACAAGTGTCGCATTTTACTGTGTCCAGACGCTTTCAAAAAGGTGGCCTATTCGCCCGCCGTCCTGAACGCTGCATCCCTTTGACAGTTTCCCACCGGCGGCACCGTTTAGAGTGATGCAGGGAGCACAAAAACTGGACATCTCATCAATGGAGTCATGTCCTCTTTACAGATGAGAGTCGTTTTAGTGCCACAAACGATTCCCAACGCCAGTTGATTTGGAGAGAGGTCGGGACACGGTTTCATCCCAGTAACATCACGGAAAGAGACCGTTTCGGTGGTCCTGGAGTTGTCGTCTGGGGAGGCATTATGATGAAAGGGCGGACTGAGCTCCACGTTTTCGACAGAGGTTCTGTAACTGGAGATCGCTATTGTCAGGAAGTGATCCTTCCCCATGTGCGTCTGTTTCGAGGTGCCATTGGATCAGACTTCGTTTTTATGGATGACAATGCACGGCAACACAGGACTCATGCTATTGAGGATCTCCTGGAAAGTGAAGATATCGCTCGAATGGATTGGCCGGCGTGCTCCCCTGATTTAAATCCGATAGAACATGTGTGGGATGCTTTGGGGAGATGCCTTGCGGCACGATTACATCCTCCTGGGAACACCCGACAACTTAAACAGATGCTGATTGAGGAATGGGCACTCTTGCCTCAAGAACTGTTGGACAATCTGGTGCTGAGTATGGGGAGACGGTGCGAAGCAATCATTGCAGTAAGAGGAGGGCATATTCCATACTAAGGAACATCTGCTTGCTGTTCATCCTCTTGGACAGACAATCTTGTGTAACGATACTATGAGTTCAATAAAGCCTTTTTTTGTTTGATTCCATACTGTATGCATTGTATTCATTTCTGCGCAACTACGCTTTCGTCATTCTTTCAGAACAAAATGCTGTATCTCATTTCTGAATTTCATGTCTCTCAGATGATTTCTCGTGAAGTTATGGCAAAGAACATACCTGTTGCTTAAGTTTTGCACACCAGTGTATATTCAAAAGAGACGTCTAAACTTATTTATAAATCTTGATATTAAGTTAATAACTAAACAGAGTTATAACTAAATTAAACTTCTAGTTAAGTTAATAACTAAATTAAAATTCTAGTATGCTGAAAAGGGACTTCCTAAAAGTTTAGAGCTAAAAAAAAAAACAGAAATATCTAGGCAATCCTTAAAAAACTAAATCATTGGGAATGTTGTTTCTTTATTGCAAGATAAGTCAGAAGTATTATGATTTTTTTTCCATAACAGAGTTGAAATATTCGAGGAGCAGCTAGTGCTCACCACTTTACATCTTTCTGCTGTCTGTTTCTCGATACATACCATCAATGTTTCATATTTTAGAATATCAATTTATAAGTGAAGCAGTATTTTTTTAATTGCCGAAAGTAAGAATTTTATTTAAACTTTTTTTTCCCATAAAATTATATATTTTGTTTTCTGATAAAACATTTATAATTTTTAATATTATATTTAAATTGAAAAAATCACCAAAAGAAATAGTTTGATTCTCAATTCATTAATTTTGATTTCTCTTGATTCAATTATGTTTCTCTTCTGTTATTTTACATGCATATTCAGTGTGAATCGAAATGATTTATACACCATTTAATTTCATCTAAATATCTTAATAAATATAACATATTTTGATATGAAATTTAAAAAAAAATCTATCTTTCCTTGTGTTATTTTATTTACATGCATATTCAGTAAGAATTGTAGTGATTTCTATACCGTTTAATGTCATCTAAATATCTTCATAAATATAGCCAAATTAGAAGAATTATTATTAGAAATAAATATTGAGATTACAGCCAAAGAAACAAAAAGAAAGATAAAATGAATCCGGCCTGAAGACTTTCTCAAGGGTCATCCTCAGGCAAGGATTCAAACCAGGGATTTTTTCTATGAGGGGTCTGACTTTCGTCCAACAAACTGATCCCTCGTGACCCGAAAATCCCAGGAAATTGAGGTTTTGGAGATAAAATTAGTATCACAAGATTAAAGATAATTATACAAAAACAAGTAAAATCATTTCCAAAATTTAATCCAAACAAGAGCACAGCAAATCAAACAACAAAATACCATTTAAATAAGAAAGCAAAACACTTGCCAATTGAAAGTAGAATTCCAAAAGACAATGTGAGGCAAAAACGCTTGTTACTGCAATTGCACTTCGTTAAATTAAACTAAATTTAATTTTTCCGCGTTTAAAGCAATACGCCTACCACGTTTCGTTGAGTTAAAACTCAAAGCGAACAAACCCTCTCTTATCAAAACTTCTATATGCAAAAGTTTTTGGGAAAATCATTAGTAATTAAGTTTTTAATGAGATTGTTTGTTGCTAAAATAAAAGAAATTTTATTATTGCAAATTTTTTTAATCCTGTTAAATTGTGGAAATATCAAATTTTTGAAAATTTTAGAGTTTAAATTAGAATGGTAATTACTAAGTTTAATTATTTTAAAGTTAAATTCATCCTTTTTATCATAAATATCTATTGAAGTTTTTCCATTAGAAATTTCTATATTTAAATCTAAATAGTTAGCTTTAAGACGATTTTCGTTTCTTTGAGTTAAAACTAAATCTTTTGGGTAACAATTAATAACAACATTAGGATTATCCAAATTTAACAAAATTAAGTCATCAATATATCTCCAACCTTTTATTAAGTTGTGTGTAATTATTTGTTTAAGGCTGGAGATATATTGATGACTTAATTTTCTTAAATTTGGATAATCCTAATGATGTTATTAATTGTTACCCAAAAGATTTAGTTTTAACTCAAAGAAACGAAAATCAACTTAAAGCTAACTATTTAGATTTAAATATAGAAATTTCTAATGGAAAAACTTTAATAGGTATTTATGATAAAAGGGATGAATTTAACTTTAAAATAATTAAACTTAGTAATTACCATTCTAATTTAAACTCTAAAATTTTCAAAAATTTGATATTTTCACAATTTAACAGGATTAAAAAAACTTGCAATAATAAAATTTCTTATATTTTAGCAACAAACAATCTCATTAAAAACTTAACTACTAATGATTTTCCCCAAAACTTTTGCAATATAGAAGATTTGATAAGAGAGGGTTTGTCTAATTTCTGACTTCCTCCAGTTTGTTCGCTTTGAGTTTTAACTCAACAGATGGCGCTTCAATTATGATGACGATGCATTATGACGAAACGTGGTAGGCGTATTGCTTTAAACGCGAAAAAATTAAATTTAGTTTAATTTAACGAAGTGCAATTGCAGTAACAAGCGTTTTTGCCTCACACTGTCTTTTGGAATTCTACTTTCAATTGGTTAGTGTTTCGTTTTCTTATGTAAATGAATTTCGTTCTATTTTCATGGTATTTTGTTGTTTGATTTGCTGTGCTCTTATTTGGATTAAATTTTGGAAATGATTTTACTTGTTTTTGTATAATTATCTTTAATCTTGTGATACTAATTTTATCTCCAAAACCTCAATTTCCTGGGATTTTCGGGTCACGAGGGATCAGTTTGTTGGACGAAAGTCAGACCCCTCATAGAAAAAATCCCTGGTTTGAATCCTTGCCTGAGGGTGACCCTTGAGAAAGTCTTCAGGCCGGATTCATTTTATCTTTCTTTTTGATTCTTTGGCTGTAAACTTGATATTTATTTCGAATAATAATTCTTCTAATTTGGTTAAGTTCATTTGTGTTTTAGTTGTAGCAGCATTATCGCTCTCTGAATACATTGTATACTTTATTATATAGATTAAGGAAATTTTTTATAGGTTAATTTTCATATTGATTATTTCTGGATTGAAAGTTTCATAAATATAGTATATTTGCATATATATATATTATGGTAATAATTTTAATATGAAAATTGAATAATAAATTGACTGAACATTTTCCTTCAAATAAAAACTTGATTTTCAAGTCTTATTTTAATATTCCATTGAAAAATTGCTACCTGTGCTAATTCTTTATTTATAATATCCGGAATGCGAAAAATAGCTATATTCTTATGAATCTCAATTATTTTATACTTGTATTTCCCTGGAAAATTTAACCCCCGGGGGGCACCTCGAAATGAGGATGAGATGCCTTCGGCAGGGTGGTTGGATCTCGCCACCCTGGAGGGTACACAAAATGGTGGAGGATCTGACTCCTGCCATCGATGACGGGACGTACTTCCTTCGGGGAGGGTTGTACCGTTGCCGGTGATGGCCCTTAGGACTCAACCACAGTTCCCGCCAGTGTTGTTGTTGCGGCGGTTCGGTCATTCAGCCTTATGATTTAAATCCTTGTGCCTTCGTGGCAGGTTGGAGAGTCAGTTGTTTGACTTCCCTGGTAGATTTAATTTCTCGATTTTGAAAAAGAGCAGACGAAAAATTACACAGGAACTAAATAAGCAACACGTAGGGTTGCAGCAGCTACAGCATAGAAAATCTGTGCGAAAGAAATCGACCAATCACAGTAAGTCGGTATCCTTTGCCATAGAGTTAGTCTGTACAATTTGCGAACTCGCTAAATGCGCGCGTAGTATTATAGTTCCGTAAGTATTGTATGCCAATGCCACACAAGGCATTTCCTGGCAATATGCGAGAAGGTTTTGTGAAGACGCTCGGGCTAATTTATTTCCTTTTTGCTTCTAACTACAGAGCTTTTTTTTTTTTTTTTTACTTTATTAATTTGTTTCCGTTATTTATGAAAACTAGAACTTGGTAAAGCATTTTCATTTCTTCTTAAAATATATATAAAGTTTCTTCTGTAATTTTTTTAAGTAAGAATTTTTCTTATAGGTTAAAAAGCAGGCTTTCATCAAATTTTAGGAACGTTAAAGGTTCAAAAAATACTTTTACTAAACTTTAGACAATTTTTTTAGTCTGGTCATTTGTGAATGCTGCTATTATTTTGTATGAAAAAATGATTTTAAAAACATTTTTAGAACATGGCATTGTTCTATCATCAATTTCGCAACAGTTTTGCCAGTGGTATGATGATAATCATAGGAATGCTTTATTTCTTAGCTTTATAAGATTGCAAATAAAATTACTTAATAGATTGTGTCAGTGCAGAGAGAAATTTACGCTTTCCATCCCATAGATCTAGCTCATAGATCTTTATTGTTAATCTTATAAAAGTTGACTTAATCGTTTTGGTATTAATAGAGTTTTTTTTTTTTTTTTTTTTTTTTTCATTTTTATGATCATTTCTATGCTTTTGGTCAAATCCAAAAAGGCATAATTTTACAATAGAAGATGTTTTGCAAATACAGAAATAAATATTAAAATTTAAAAAATAAGCATTTAAAATTTTTAAAGAATTTTTTCAATAAAACTTTGCATTATTATAAAATAGAAAAAATACTATGCGTAGGAAATACATAGTTTACGTATGCACACTTTACAAAGTGCTTAATTTTCAGGGTAAGGTGCTAAAAAAGTGCTTAAAAGTACTTAATTTTTACAGCAGTTTCTCACTACGCATGCATTTCACAAAGTTACTTAAATAAAAATTTAAAATAAATCCTCTTCATTATATGAAGTAAAAAGTTTTCAAATATATGAAACTAAATGGTCTAGTTTTGTCTAATTTTGTGTGTTGCCTTTTGCCGCAAAATGTCTAAATCCGCCACTGATTGCATGGTTATGAAAATCATATCTTTTGTGTGTAAATAAATTTAAATTGATTTCTGCAAGTCATAAAGTGAAAATAGCTTTTAGCATATTTTTTTAAAAGATTATATTAGTTTGAATTGTTATGGAGCTTTAAACCTTTGTGTCAAGTTGGGGGGGGGACAATACAAAACAGTGCTTAATTTATTAACTAAGCATTTTGGTAATTTTTCTAGAACAAAAAGTTGCTCAGTGGTGGATTTTGGTAATATGAGTTCAAAGGAGCTAAAATATTTTGAGGCTCCACTGGGGTAGAAAACGTTCTTCGTCTTTTCCAGATGAAGAAAGATCGAAAGTTCAGCCGTTCTTTGTTTATAGACTTCGTAGCTAACCCAATCCTGTTAGGAGCGGATTTGTCCCAGAGCTTGAAAGGACAGCCTATTAGCAAGCCTCTTGGTATCTCCTTGCGGATTACTGTTCCATGCAGTCTCTGCTTGAGTTTCCTTTAAGAATTTGGCTTTGCTTGAAATCTGAAGAGGAGTGTGATGCGGATAGGAGACGAGGAATCTCCTGTGTTTCTAGGCATAATGAATCGCCGCAGACAAATATTTCGCGCAAAAGCCAGATACGGTTTCTAAGGGACCTTGTATGGAGAGCCACGTACAGTTTTCGGTTACCGGGAAGGGACGGTAGTATTCCCGCGGAAGCATTGGCGATGACAGCGATGGATCCCTGGTTTTTAAGTGAAGTCCAGAAGGCAGTGCTGGAGAATCCTGCTATTATACTAGTTCTGTGAAGGAGGCTGAATGCGACTAATCCACCACTTTATAGAAAACTCGTTCCAGAGAGTTCTGTTACAATCAGATGTCTGGTCCTTAGGAATCCTTACATTTTAAGGAGCAGGATCGTGTCTGGATGTATACTCTGCAATGTAGAAGTCTAGGTCCCAAGCAGCGAAGGGATTCGGATGGATCTTTTGCTTTCGCCAACCAACATAGTCAATGATGGCGTCAGCGAAAGTGCAGAAGTCGCCGAACCAAGAATGTTTACATCGATCGGTGATTTGTACAGGCTATTGATTGTAGTGGGACTGCCGGAGCGTCAGTTCTTGAAGAAGAAGCAATGTTACGAATCTGTAATGTTGTTTCCCAGTGCAGTTAATTCCATCGTAGGAAAGATCATTTTACAGATAGTTCTATTGAATGCTGAATAGATGTCTCTTCATGACCCCCGGGCTTGTCGATAAAATGGATGATACTAGAATCTTCTTGAATTTTGGAGATATGACGAATAGGAGGTTAATTATGCTTCCGTCTGCGATAACCTTTTGTGCCCTGCTCCAGAAACTATAAAAGGCTAGCTGCCCAAGCCAAAGTCACTCGTATAGCTAGTCAGAGTTGAGTCAACTACGAATTAGTTGGATCAGTACAGCGAAGCGCAGTCGTTGAGTGGAACTCAAGCGATTAGTGGAATGAGAATTGAGGCTTGCGCCAAGTCTTGAAGACAAGTATTGAGCAGCATCGAGCCGTGTGTTGAGTAGCCAGTCGTATAGTAGTGGGTCGGAAGTTGTGCACAGTTATAGTGAGGAGGCAGTGGAGAATAGCAGACATTTAGAGAGATCTTAGTAAATAGCTATGTACAGGGTTAGCGAGAAATAAGTTACCTACTTCAGAAGGCTCTAAAACGCGCTCTATTGATCCAAATGTGATAATATTTGAACTACGGATTGAGATGATGCGCTTTACATTTATTAAATAAAAAATAGTGCAAAAATTCACCGTTAGATGACGTTGTAATACACATAAAACCCATTTAATATGGTTTATAATTGTTAAATAAAGTAAAATTAAAATTGCTCAACATGCCCTCCTTTATTTTCAACAATATGCTGTAATCGGATAATCATATTTTCTATAGATGACCGGAGTGGGTCTGCCGGAATATTAAGAATATGGCGCCGAATGTTGTCCTCCAGATTTGGTAGAGATGATGGCCTTTGACAGTAGATATTGTCCTTCAAATAACCCCACAACCAAAAGTCGCAAGGGGTGATGTCCAGCGAACGAGAATGACATGCTGTTGAGAAATGGTGGCTGATAACTCGTGCTTCTGTGAAATGCTGTATTAACAGTCGCTTTACACGACGACCAATATGAGGTGGTGCACCATCCTGCATAAAAATGTCTTGTAACCATCCACGCTGTAGAAGAGTTGGTATTACAAAATCCCTCAGCATATCATTGTACAGTTGTCCTGTGATGGAACAGGTTGGAGGAGCTGTAAAACCACACCGTACTGTCACTTTTTCAGGTTGCAAGGGTTGTTCCTGGATAACGTGAGGGTTTTCCTCTGCCCGAATTCGACAGTTGTGGGTGTTAACTTGCCCATTGAGGCAAAAGTGAGCCTCATCATTCCACAGAATGTTCCATGGCCAAGTTGTATCAATCATTATTCGAGGAAGGAACTGAAGTGCAAAAGTTTTACGGACCTCTAAGTTCCCGTCCTGCAACAGGTGTACAGACTTGATTTTGTATGGATAAAAATGCAAAATCTGCCGTACGACTTTTCGTACAGTTGAATACGGCATATCCAGAACACGGGAAACAACTGGCAAACTAAGACTATTATGCGGCGACTGACTGCTGTCTTCAACAAGCGCGGTCGTAACATTTTCGACGCTGGAAGACGGGACTTTTTTTTCGTCCTCTACCTGGAAGAATGCCAAGTTGCCCAGTTTTTTCACCTTTCTGCATCATCTTGCGTAGGGCACCTGGAGACATTGGACCTCTACGAATATGCTTCATACAACGAAATTCCTTTAGAGCTCAATGGAGTTTTGTTGGTTCTGGTAGAACAATTTCACCAATAGCACTTTTTCTTGCAACCTAGGCATGACAAACAGAGAAGAAACTAATGTTCGTGCAGAATCCGCCTTCTTTTTATCCAAAGAAAAATGGTAATAGACATGCGCTGTAACGCAAATTATGTTCCACATTTTCCATATATGCAAATAAATGTATTACAGCGCCTCTATTAGTGAATTTTTGTACTAATTTTTTTTAATTAATAAATGTAAAAAAAAACATAATCTAAATAATCTATCGTTCAAACTTTATCTTATTTAAACCAATAGAACGCATTTTCGAGCCCTCTGAAGTGGGTAACTTATTTCTTGCTAACCCTGTAGATTCTCTCTTCCTACTGAGTTGTGTCTGACCACTTTGTACGTTATGGTGGTTGTTTACTACCGATTACTACTTGTTGGCTGCTATCTGTTCTAAGTGCTGCTGTGTATTGCTTGTGTGCGTCTAAGCTGTATTTCGTTGTCTATGATTCATGTGTTCTTGTTAATAAACGTCATTATTTGCTATCGAGCCTGTTGACTGTGTGGGGAAAAAAAGTCCTCAAATATTCGCTAATAATCCTGGGAGTTTATTTTTTGCTACAAATTGGTAAAAATGTTTGTTCATTAAATCCCACACCACCTCAAGTCATTGCTGATCATCCATCTTGCTGCCTATTAAAAAACTTCTTAGTTTGCTTCTTAAATCATGCCAGTAAAATTTTTATTTGATCCATCCACATTTCTCTTTTTCTCTTACTAAATTTGTTGACAGCCATTTATCACCATAAGATATCCTTTTCTTTGCCCAATTTAAACGTCTAGTTTTGTGGTGTACTTTTAAGTATGGTCCCTTCACATTTTTCTTGAAAGTTATTCGTTTAGATAACAGTATTCTTCTGTGAATGTTTTTTTTTTTTTGGCACTACAAATTTGAATACAGTTTATTGCAATGACATATTTTTTCTAGATTCCATGCAATGTCACTACGCATAAATATTATTTGCCCGGGTCTTTTCTTATTAGATCACTTGTCATCATTATGCAAAATTCTATAAACATTATTTTTTTAAAAATCTCTTTAAAATCTTGGACATATCTTTCGGATGATTACCTTTAAGTTTTGAATCCAAAACTTTGATGCTGTCCTCTTTCGAAATCTCTTTACGACTTTATAAAAAAATTGATTTGTTAGTCGAAAAGAAGCCGAAAAATTGTTCCAAACCAGTAAGAGTGAAATAAGCAGACGATAAATACTTTCAAGAAATGAAAATAAATAATCGTCTGCTGAAAAATTTTTTAACTGTTAATATTTCTAAGTCAGACGATGCCTATATTTATAGAACAGGTGATTTTTAATTTTAAAAAATTTTTACACGGTTTTTACTTATTTTCTAATATTTTTTTATAATGAAAACAGAATAAATCAATTAAAAAATATTTCTAAATCTTTTCTGAAAATACATGAAAGTTTTGATCTGTGTCTATATTTTCGATACAGGGTGTCCTTTTATACTGCACTCTTTTTTTCTTTTCAGATTTGAGTGGCAACCCTGTTCCAATTAGTGAGGTAAATCATAACACAATACAATCCTTTTTACAGTATGGGAAACAATTCCACTTGGTTTTTCAAAAACAAAATAATATCGATCTGATATTCCTTCCCTGAAAAACTGTCTCTTTTACAAAGATATCGAATGAGCAGGTTAAGTTTGAACATACTCAAAATTTTGAAAAGAGAAGATGATATTTCAGTTAGCTCAACAAAATATGTCAGAGGTTTTCAAATACATAAAGTTAAAATGTTATAACTTCTATATTCATACGGATTTTGAAAGTTCATTTCAAGTCGTGACAAATTGGAAATACTTTTAAAGAACTCGGAAGGAAATGCTTCTACTTGTTTGTCAAAGTGCATATATAAAGTCAGCTTCAAGCTATTAATAAGTAAAATTTCTTTGGATAAAAAAATGTAATTAATTAAAGTTTTTTTCATTATCATTCTTATAAATGGAGTTTTCCTTAATGAATCAAATGGATTTCCGCATTTTTAAGTATAAGATCAAAGAAAATTATATTTATTTTACATTTTTCTAATGTATGAAAATTCTTGTACAATCAGTATTCGAATTTCTTATTCAAGCCCCTTTTTTAAGTGAATTAAGTGTCATCTTATCTGATTAATTGTAGTAAAATTTAATTACAAAATTTTGAAATGATTTTTTCCGTTTTTATAAGCATTTTGTACTATGTCCTTGTGATATCTTTTGAATAAAAGAGCCATTCGCATTTAATATCTATTGTGCAATTACTTTTACTAATATAAAATGACAATATTGTGTTTGTTGTTTACCTGCTTGTTGACGCATTGCATGGCAAACCATTTAATTTTAAAGCTATGAAAACATATAAGGAACGTGCACTTCGGAAAGATTTTCTTTTTTCAAAATTTTAAATAGAAGTTTAATTAATTAAAAAATAAGCAAAATTCCTGTTTTTTGGTGAGAACTTCTGTAGATATTATCGCATAAAAATAATTTTAATATCATTTCATAAAGTCCAAAAAAGTTTTTTTTTTCGTTGATTTAAATTTAGTCGTTGGACAATTTTCTTGTAATTTTAACACTTTTTAAATATACTTTACAACAATAGTTTTCATTGTTGTAATTTATCTGAAACTTTGTATTGTCAAGTTTTTAAATCGTCTGATTTGCTTCTATTTTGATTTTCCTTCTTTTTCTATGGGATTTCAAGTATAAATTACTTTTTATTTCAAAACTAGCGGCCGTGGGCTACCAGCTGGTTTGCCAGAGATATTAGTTAAATTTAATTTTAGTTGAATCGTTTAGATATAATATGTGCGCGATTCCATTAGATTGTCAGACATTAAAACTATTTTATTTTAATTGTCTTATATAGGTTCTGTTTATTGTGTACATGAACCTATCTAATATAGATCAGTCCCATGACATAGTGCCGTGAAAAACCCAATTGTTAGGTTCATCTGTCTTTTAAATTTCGCGTTATTGTGACTCCAATTTAATTCTTTTTGTGAGATATCAAATAAAATCTTTCTTTCTTAGCTTTTAACAATGGAAAAAAATCACGTGTTTAAATATCTGATAAAACACTGAAAATGGTTTGAGATTCAGGGCAAGATTATAGTCTATTGTTGGAAATTAGATTTAAAAAATATTATTTTTTTAATTCACAATTAAGGAGAAATTTCCATGACTATTAAATCGCAACGTTAAAAAGACGATTTTTTGAAATGGTGAGAAATACATTTTGTGCAATATTCTCAGGAGTTATCGCGGGAAATACAATAAAATTCAGCTGAATTTTTAATTAATTAAAATTTCAAAGAAATTGCTCCATTGTGCAATTTCTCATTTTCCAAAGTATTTATGTGCCAAATTAGGAAGTTGTAAGTCAAACGATCTTACCTCCATACAAGGCTAACACACAAATTCATCTTTATTATTAGAAGATATAAAATTTGTCAAGAAATATTTACTAGGATTAACTGAATTATTTTAAATATTTTTTATATCTTACAAAGCTAAAGTTATTTTTAATTATGTGTTTCAGGAGAAAACGGCAGTTTTTCTTATTTTAAGAGTTAAAATATCAATAACTAGGAATATATTGGGTGATACAAATTAAATAAGGGATGTTCAGACCTCTTTGTAAGGAAAATTACTTAGGCAGTATCACCCTAATTTCGTACACGTGCTCTTCTGAGTATTCTAGAAAAAATAAAGAAAAATTAGTTCGTATTTCTGTCTCTAAGGGAGGAAATAGCACTGTAGGGAAAGCATCTTATTTACACTCATGTCTATAAATTAAGGATAATGCCAGCTCCGGCAAATAAAGATTCTGGAACAAAACAAACGTGACTTATTCATAAAGCCTATTTATTAAACAAAAATAAAGAACAACAACAAAAAAAATGGTGTATGTATGATATCATTCATAAAAACAACGGTTTTTTGCTCCCTGGAGCAATTACAAAAAATATCTCTTTTACAAAAACTTAACTTTACATGCTTGACATGACGGTTTAATACATTGTTTGTCACCCAGAAGATGAAATAGTCCGTACAACGTCTAGGCATGCTGATTATCCAATTATATCGAGCCGATCTTGGGGAAGATTACTCCACTCAGCAAGCAATGCTCTCTGAAGTTCCGGTACACATATAGGAGGTGGCTGACGGGCTGCAATTCGTCGGCCAAAAATGTCCCACACATGCTCCATCGGACTCAAGTCCGGTGACAAAGCTGACCATTCCATACTGGTGATATTCTCAGATTCAAGGCATTCGTTTTACGATATTTACACGGTGTGGATGGGCGATGTCATTCATAACATAAATTCTGCATCCAAAAGCACCCCTAAATTCTGCACCCAAACGTACATGTTTTTTCCAGAATGATTATTATGAGATATGAGAAAGAAATATATAATATTTAGAAATTTATTTTAAAATAAATAAAGATTAGTAGCTCGATTTAGTAGTAGAAAATAGGCCTCTCTCTCAAAAAAAAAAAAGAGTCCAATCTTCAATTAAACTAATTTTTCTCCGACCTTTATGTTGTCTGAAAAAATCTGCTCATTGGTAGATTCTGGTAGTATAACTTCAATCTAACTCTCGGAAATCATTTACTATCCGTAACTACAAAAACCGATTTTGATTTAGACAAATTGGTGCTCTTCACACGTGTCACATTTAGCTGATCACATTCAACTCTATCAATCCATCCGACGAACGAATAACTGTCATCGATTCGAATACCTTCAGCATGATCGATCAAAATATACTGTGTGGTTATAATTAAACTTCCCCTATAAACATCCTACAACGCAAATGGATGAACGGATTGCAACGAAATTTGGTGTATAGGCTATACGAGATGCGCTCATGGAATTTTGAAAAAAAAACTTTAGTTCCAAAATGTCCAGCAGAGGGCGCCTTTTCCGGAAAAACATTAAATCTAATACAATAAACGACCAAAACGGAATACAGAAACAATATTAACAATAAATACAAGAATTATGAGTAATAAAATGTGAAACCGGAGAAAGCTGCCAGTTCTAGGAAAAAATATCGAGATCTGCATGCTTGCAAAGAAGAGGAAGTTATATGCAAAACAGGGTAGGGTAAGAAACGTTTGCAGTCGTTGTCATGTTTTATGTCGATGTTTCCGGCGGTAATGATGACGGTATCTTGTTGCGGCATTGAATGACTTAAAGAACTTCATAACGCTTCATGTGCGAAGCATCACAACTGAACAGTTATGATCTACTTTTGAACACACTGTCCATCGACTTGAAATTTGGCAGGTGAATGAGGGTGGTCACATGGAGCACCTTTTCCTGCATCGTCCTGGACACGATAAACAACTGCTCCTCTTGTGAAATTATTTCCTAATCTGTTCTTGCTTCTGCAAACTGAATTTTTTTCTTTTCTTAAACAACGTACTGTTATTTTTTTCCTTATCTTTACTTAATGTGGTTCTATGACAGGGTAATTAGAAACTAGTCAATAAATATTAATATTTTTTCTGTATTCCGTTTTGGTCGTTTATTGTGTTAAAATTAATGTTTTTCCGTAAAAGGTGCCCTCTGGTGGACATTTTGGAACTAATTTTTTTTTTTCGAAATTTTGTGAGCGCATTTCGTATATAGTCTATATACCAAATTTCGTTGCAATGCGTTCACCCGTTTGCGTTGTAAGATGCTGTTTATAGGGGAAGTTTAATAATATTAATCCTGTACATATTTGTTGAGATATCCACCAAGCATGATTCGAGATGTTACTTTCTTCATCACGACAAATTCTTTTTATTGCAAAGAGTCAGAATTGTCATCTTCTGATTGCTCGTTCAAATCCCTTTTTTTCTCTCCTTCAAATCCTTATTAAAAATCAGCTTCGCACGTGAAAATTATTTTACATCTAGATCATATGGTAAAGTTCTAAAAATATCAGATATTAATTTAGCATAAAATAATAAACATTATTTGCTGGCCAGAACACTACCATGTTCTTAGACTTAATATCATTTCTTATTATACAATAAATTGTTCAAAATGCATGAAAAATACTAGTTTACACATTAAATGCCTGTTTCTAATTATCCCCAAGATGAAAATTGTCAGAGAAATTAAGAACCTTATCCTATTTCTCAGGAGAAACATGTAAAAATTAAAATTAAAATTATTCTACAGTTTCTAGAAATATATGACTTTGCAATTTACCTTGTAAATAACCGATGTAAGAAATAAATAGTGACATTAAGTTTTACTATTTTAGGTTTTATTCGGAAAATAAACAAGTTTGTCGGAAATTGTGGGAGGCAATTAGCATTCTGATAACACTGTCCTATGGCTAGATCCGAGTTGAAAAGGGATTTTCCTTAAATAAAAATATTGAGGTTGTAAAACCTGAAAGATGAAAAAACATATGCTGCAACATTGATTGTCAACACATTTGATTTTCCATGAAGAGAAGAATGCGGTGGAACAGACAATTTTCAAATCATCGAAATGATTGTATTATATGAAAAAAATGACTAATCTAAATATATCGACAGCATGAACAAGTGATTATTTTTATTTCTAAGTGATGAAAAGAATAAGAAATGGAGAAGCATTTCCAAAGAATTGAATGATTTAAAATCAAAGGGGGGGGGGGGTGAAGACACTCTTTCTGTACTACAAAAGTCTGCGAACAAACTATTTGAAAAGGCAAAGAATAACAGAGATTTTCATTGCATAGAAGAATTCAATAGTTTTAGAAATACTAGCTTTAACAGAATAACTTAAAATGTAAATTTAAAATATTGTAATGTCATAATGTTTCCAGCTCATTTATTTAATTGTAAATGAAAGTATGTTGATTTGCATCTGTCTCTTGCATTTCCCACTTCATTCTTCACTGGTCATAATAAATGTCATTCAAGTTTTATCGGAAACATGTTTTTGTGTGATGAAATTTGCAATTCATATAGTTTTTACTTTATAAAGTTTCAGATATCTTCTTTTTCACACATTTTTAGTTTGAGAATTGAAAGAATTCATTTTAAAAGCAGACAGAAAAAGATTTTTAGGTAAAAACTGCAGTTGAAAACATTCCTGAAAATTTACTGACGTCAGATATAAGTGAAAACAATTTTAAATGTGTAAAAAAAAAAAAAAAAGGCAATTTAGCCAACAACAACAACAGCAGAATAGTCTTACCACAGATATTCCAGTAGTTGTACGTAACTTTTGCAAACTACATGGAAGTATTTAATGGGAAAAAATATTAAAAATTAAAAAAGGAAAGTTCATAATTCTCAAAATAGAATTCAATCATTCGTCAAAAATGTGGAGAGTGCCCGTTTGAAACACTACTTTATCGAAAGCTTTCGAGTAGATCTAAAAATTAAATTAATGTATGTTTGAAGACCAGTTTTTTTTTTTTGAGGTACACATAATGTAACAATAATATAGTAAGGGCCGGATTTTTAGGCCCTTAGATAGTTCATGTCTTGGATACCCTCTTTTCTCCACCCTAGCATAACTAGAGAAGTTTTATTAATTTTATTTTAATTTCCATTTAGGGAAGATTGAGGTAAGTTGATGATGTTAACAGTTGACTATTTTTAATAAATTCAGTTTTTGAGGTAAATTGTTTTTTCACTGCATTATTATTAGAATGGCTTTCTATTGTATTATATTTAGAATTTTTTTTTTAACCCTTCAACTGCGTATTCCACGATTTCCGCGGGTTGGCAATCAGTCCATTTTCTGTTGCATCCCACGTTTTCACAGTTTAAAGTGTTTATTTTTACGATTACAGATTTTTATAATATTATTTTATTATCGTGTAACATATGGTATCAGTTCACTTTCTTTGAAAAATATTTGAACTTAATTGCAAACATCGCATCTAAATAGTGATTTTAAAGAATTACTCAGCCAAAGGGTAAATACAATCAGTATTATTTTACTATTTAAAGAAAAAATTTAAAAGTATAATTTTGCTCCGGTACTGGAGCTAAATCATTTTGACCACGATGAAAGAATTGTAGCAGACACTTGGGGGTTCGAGACGCGATTCCTATAAAGATTCGCCAAATACCAAGATCTTGTCCCGTTGAAACTGTTGGGACCAAAAACTTTTCCTGCTAGTGGGAAAGATTTCATGTATCCTTGTTGTTTAGTTATGGTTCAGAATTGCAAGATCCATTCCAAAATGGGAGATTAATCTAATTAATTACGAATCAAATTATTAGGACTTTGGATTTTGTAGCATTTGAGCCATTGAAATCATTACATATGGGGGCGGTGCAAATGTAAAAAAATTGTAACAAGTCAGATCTATGTGTTTTAATATATGTTTAGTTTAGTTACATTTACATCTCAATTTGAAGCAATATGAGGGGTATTTTAGACGGACCTTAATGAAATGTTGGATCAAATCGATCTGAGGAAAAATGTATTACTGTTAAGCGCATATTCGATTCTTTTCACCATAAGACGAAATTAGGTATCAAACAAGCCTTATTGTGGATGAATATGAAAAAGTTGAGATTTGATTGATTGAAAAAAATATTAGATTGTAAATGTTCTTGGTTAAAATATTTTGAATTTGCTATCACTTTCTTTTGATTAATGTATGAGTACATTTTTGAAGTAAGAATAATGCAGAAGTGCAGATAAAAAAACAATAATTAATCTAATAAGCGTAGGAAAACACACAATAATCATTTTCCCCATTTGAACATTCAAGTGAATCAATACATTCAAGTAATATTAATAATATAAAACTTCAGTAAAAATTATGTATGGAAAAATAATTTCGTGATATCTGACTTAATAATATTCAAATAAATATAATATAAAACGAAATTAATGTTTTTAATAAATGTAAAAGATTACTGTTCAGCTGACCAATTATTCTGCATATCTTCCCACCAGATTTTTCAATTTTGTATGTTCCTAACGGATACTAAGAGCTATTTTTGGAAGAATACAAGTTGATGGTGTTTGGCACAGACGCTCAAATTAGAACTTTACTGTGCCTACAAGGAGCCTGACTTCATGAAATACATAAAAATCCAAAGGATTAAATGTGCTGGCCACATTATTAGAATGAACAGGGAGCGTACAACGCAGAAAATATTCCTGGATATTGCAACAAGAACTAGGGGCCGACTCAACCTCAGATGGGTTGATTGCCTGGAAGGGGATTTCGCCACTTTAAGAGTGATTAACTAGAAGACCATGGCCAAGAAAAGAGAGGCATGGAAGAAACTTCTTGAGAAAGCCAGAGCCCACCTGGGGCTGTCGTGCCACTTAGGAAGGAAGGATGTTCCTAATGAAATTTTCGTTTTTGATTTCAACGTCGAAATCATGATTTTCTTTATTTTGCCGATTTCCTTCCATTAGTTTCCTCAATTAGTTTTATCTTTATAATTCGTATCTTTCGAGTAAAATAGCATTAGATAATTTTTGCATATTCAGACGAAGGTGTTTGCTTTAATCCTCCTCCCCTCCTTTGCTTTTGTTGTCTATCCATTCAACTCGAGTGTTCCGAATGAATCACATAGGATTCGTGCTGTGATAAGTTCAGTCATCGTAGCTAATCCAGTCGAAGGGCAAGAATTAGTATAGACCATTGAAGTTTGCAATACAACTTGCATTTCACAGTCTCATTCTGGTAAATGTTTTTGTTGGATATATATCAAAATTATTGTGTTTTCTGTTTAGATGCTTTGAAAGAGCATATGTGAACTGTTGCCATTGACTATTCGGAAAGAGATCGATTACTCCTTTAAAATCTACAGAGCTGCTAAAAATCCATTTAACTGAAGAAAAAAAAATAACCTTTGAGTAATTGTCCTCTTAAATTATCTAAAATTTATATGTAGTCATGTGTAGTTACCAAGATTTTACTTTTCGATATCTTTAATCTGGATATTGTAGATTGATTTACATGAATTCTCTGATAATACAATAGCGTTCGTTACCTTTGAAAAACTATCGGCTTTAAATTGTAAAAGTATTTGAATATAATTGAAAACGTTGGCCATAAATGGCCATCAAATATACTACAATGTTTGTTGCTAGATAGCGTAGATGTTTTATTTCTATAAGATAAAAAAAATCTATTATTTTTAAAATATCTTAAATAAAATCACTTGAATACGAAGCAACCCACTGAATTTTATTCTAATCAATATCAAGGCATAACAGTGTCAAGGTCATTCAAACTTTTGGAACGACGCAAAACATGGAATGGAATGGCTAAATTGTCTGTGTCATCTTTGATACCACAAGGTAAAAATTCTACATATTTTTTTACCATTTCATTTTTAGCCATGGCGACATCATCCAGATAGTTGCATTTCGAATCTGTTGGTGCACGTCGATCCAGCTCTCGTAATTCATGCGCGTTCTCAAAAGAAATTTTAGCGACTCTTCGGCGTTTTTTAAGATGACTCTCCCTGGCTTTCTTCTGAAAAAAGGGCTTCACATATCTTTGGTAACACCTATATGAAAAATGAGACATCATGTAATATTTTGAAAACAGAATCTGTTAAAAATATTTATATCCTTAATTAGGTATAAGAATGTCCGAAAAACATTTTTACATTTTTAAAGCATTATTAAAAGAAAACAAATAGATTTGAACAATTTTTTTACTGTATTCAATAAAGTATCTAAGTTTTATAGAATATATAAAACATTTCAACAACAAAACATCGAGTCGGTAAGATTCTCAATCAACCAGGTTCTACCAAATATTGGATATTCAACACATCGTCATAAATCTGTTGAGGCATTTATAAATTGCAGTCTTAAATGTAAATTTCGCTCTGTACATATGTTACAGATTGAAATTCGATATACCACCCAAGAACTTATGCCATTTTTACGATGAAGCCATATTGAAACAAGAATGCCAATATCAGAGACCTGATATCACTCAGCGTTCACTTTGTTTACGTGACAAAAACTTCGATGTTTCCTTTATTAAATAAAAATAGAGCAAAACGCTGAAGTTTGTTAGATTATTCATAATGAGTATTAAAAGTTAACTTTTCGGACATCCTATGATTATGAATTTTAACTGTAGTCAATGAAATTTCAAGTTCATAATAATGCAAAACGCCAAGTTAAACTGCACTGAATATGATTCTGTTTAAGGTATCATGTAAGTAATCCGACCAGTACTTTTAATTCGGCTATTCGGCAGTTTCGGCTTTAGTTTTAACTTTCATTTCAGAAAAGAAAAAAAAAAAGAAAAAGAAAGGTGAGGAGGGCTTTACTATCTTTAAAAGAAAACAAGAAGGTGTTACAGTAACAAACAGAGCTGAATATTTTTCCTATCGCTGAAGAACCTGCATATCACTGCTTTCCAGAGCGGTCTTAGTTATTTTAATCTCTTAAATTTGCCCTTTTTTCCTACAATCTTTGAATTGAAGAAACATAATAGAAGAATGTACCTAATATAATTTCAACACTTTCAGTAATGTGTTGTGAACTTTCTCAAAGCATACATGTTTCTTGCATAAATCACAAGAGATTTCCTAAACTAATTGTTGAGGAATAAGGCCATTGGTGCTTCTAGTAACTGCATTCTGTTATTCTTCCAAACTGGGAGAACTTATTTTGTTTAAATCCTTATTATACCTTATTTCATAATGTTTTTGGGGTCTTTTAATCTTTTGTATATTTTTTTCTTTAACAATCTTCAGAGAAGCTTAAGAACTTTTCAATTTTAATTTATTTTTTAAAATTCTTTTTATTTACATTCGAATAATTTTTCTATTAGAATAAATATATAATCTTCTTAAAAATAACAAAATCATGTCTTTTTATCATGGCTTTTATCTTTTTGCTAGTTGAAATAAAACTCAGTAGAAATAAATTTATTGAGAAAAACAGGAAACTGGCCGCATTACATTCACCAGCTGCATAACCTTAACAACAACGACGACGAAAAAAAAAAAGAATGTTCTCGGAAATAATAAATTTAAAAGTGAAATCGAAAATTAAACAAAAATTTCTCTAAAAATTGTAAGAGGACAGTTGTCAATAATAACCATGTATTTTACATTTTCTCGATATTACCACAAATTTAGTTTGAAATTAGAGTGGTCTGTATTATATTAGATACTTTATTTTAAACAGTGGCAGATCGTTTGCTGAGAAACTATCAGATATCTAATGGATAGTTTAAAAAGAGGTTTTTATTTATTTATTTTTTTATTTTTATTCAGCTATATTTATACATTAAATATCCATTTAATCTGACTTGTTACCAATCAATGTACTGGTCTAAAAATGTATTTCAAAAATAAATTTGCTTCCTTCTCTAAAAAGTAATTTTTCTTAAGCCTGAGCTGTACATTTATAATAAAAATAAAGCAAAATAATATATAATAAGCAGGATGTGTATTTTTCACACGAATATTTGTACAAAATAATTAAAATAAAAGGGAGGGGACGCTTTAATACGCTTTCCATGTTTGAAGATCATTTTGCTATGTTCATAAAAAATTTCGAGTTGAGATTCGAATAATTCTTCGGAGCCAGACTATCAAATAATCAAAGCGGGAAACTGTCTAGGGTTTCGGGCAACTACAGAGGACTATAGGCTTTAATTGTTTTTGTGATGATTTCAAAATAATTTTGTGCTTTTATTTGATTCATAAGAGCTATGTACCAGAATATATTGAAATTGAAATCAAATGTCTGAATTTAATTTCAATATATTCTATTCAGAACATTATGTTCAGGATTTTCTCATGTTTCCAAGTTCTCTTGCAGACAATTTTTGTCTCTCTTCCCCCCCCCCCCTCTTCCTCTATTTGGCAGAATTATTTACAATTCAACAGAGCTGTTAAACTTGGAATACTTAGAGTTTTCTAAAATAATTAAAATTTTTAACTTCTTCAAATAATTTTGTTTGAAATTAATTTTAATTTTTTATACGTATCATATAGAAGCTAACTCTCTTGAAGGTGACTCGCAATGGAATATGTTGCTATTTAAATATGTCGTAATATTTACTACACAAAAACTATTTATATAGCTATTAAGGTATCCGACTGGGTAAAAATAATTACATTTGACAAAACTAACGAATTTTTTTTAATGCGTAATATTTATTTTAGCTTTCTAAATCTGTCTTATTTTTATTCTACCTTCTTTAGAAATAAAGTTACGGTCGTTTTAAGTTAGTATAGTGATACGAAAGTCAAACCGAAAATGGCATTTCGAAGTTGATGTAAAATCGTGATCTGTCACGGAATTTTGGTGTTAAAAATTATTAAAAATGACTAAAATAATTAATATATGACTTTTATAGCTGATAATAAATATATGTAGGTATTATTTTATAATTTGTTTCTTCAAAATTGGCAACAAATGTATTGTATTGAAGTTCTGTTTGTTTATTTTCTCCATATTATTGAAGACTTCTCACGTGCATTATTTACGAGCTCTTTTCAACTTCAAACCACTTTTTTGCTGTAATCTAAATCTGTTTCTGGTTTTAGTATGCCGAAAACGAGATCAAAGCGTTCTAAGAAACGTAGTTTTCATGGTAATCGATTTACTCAAAGTGATGAGGCGAGTGCATCAACTTCAAATGTGACTACTGCTAGTACATCGAAATTGAAACTTGACTGCTCTTCTTATGTTGATGTTCATAACGCGGATATCACCAATGACTTGACAGGAAATCGCATAATTGATTTATAGATTTTATTTAATATATTTTCTTTACTTTGCTGTCCTGATTGCTTCTCCACTGGTTTGTATCTCAGTGAGGACTCAAAGTTTGGACTATGTTCAAATTTTCTTTTGAAGTTCAGAAATTGCCCTTTCTTGAAAGGATTTTCATCTACTCCCAAAACCAACAAAAATAACAGTGTAAACACATTTATTGTGTTTGGATTACGGTTGATAGGATGTGGCTACACTCAGGAAAGAAACTATGTTCAACTCTCAGTTTACCTTTTTTTTATCAAAGTGTTTATTTCGTCACCAAGAAAAAATATTTCTAGACACTGTTGAATCATGTACTCAACTGAATTTAAATTCAGCTGCAAAAGAAGTTAGAAACATGAAAAATGCCTGTAATCAAGAAATAATCAGCTGCGGTGTTTCAGTTGATGGCACTTGGCAACGTCCAGCTTATAGTTCATTGAATGGCCGTGTCAGTGCAATTTCTATTGATACTGGGAAGATTTTGGATATTGAAATCTTATCTCTGTACTGCCGAGTATGTCGAACAAAAAACTCTAGGTGCACTAACAATCATAACAACCACATATGTTCTAATCACAAAGGGTCTGCTGGCAATATGGAAGTGGTAGGTGCCTATCGAATATTTGAACGGTCACAAAGTTTACGACAATTGCAATACAATGAATGTTATGGTGATGGTGATTCCAAAGGTTTTGACTCTGTAAAAGATGTATATGGTGTGAATTCTGTCAAAAAACTTGAGTGCATTGGTCATGTACCAAAAAGGGTTGGTGGCCAACTCCGTAAACTAAAAAAGAACACAAAAGGGCTTAGTGGCAAAGGAAAGTTAACCGACAAATTTATTGATAGACTACAAAACTATTATGGAATCGCCCTTCACAGTAATGTGGGAAATCTGGAGAAAATGCAAAGTGCTGTCATTGCCTCCTTTTTTCACTGTTGTTCCGGCACCAATAATCCAATGCATCGCCAGTTAAGTTTTTTGTTTTTTCGCTACAGTTGTCTCTTTTTTTCAAAATGTTATGAAAATATTTTTTATTTTTGAATATTTTTCATTATTCTGTTACATATTCAAACTAAAACTAGAATAAAAACAAGCATTTGAAGCATATTTAGAAAAAAAGATTCCGTACCCAGTCGGATACCTTAAGTTAGAATCAATAAATGAAAATCTGGTTTTGAACTTTTAAATTTCAAGAAGAAACTGCATTGTCTAAAGGTTTCCACACTTTAATTTGGTCCTGGTAGCACCAAATAACAGGTCAAAGTGCTCTTTCGACTTCAGATATCACGACACAACACAAAAGGTTTTCGCAACCAAATTATAAATACTGAACTTGATTAACAAATAGCGTCAACTTTAATTGGGTAAGATCACCGAAATATCATTAAGGGAAATATAGTTGTAACAATATATATATATATATATATGATTTAAGTGAATGTACCGATGAGATTTGGTAGCCTGTTAATACTGATGGGCTGGACTAAAATTTGTTCTTCAAAATATGCTTTTGCCTTAATTATCACTGTCAACTTATCGAACAGATATTTTATAAAACATTTAAATACACTTCTGCTCAAAAAATAAGCAACAAATACAAAATTTGGAATAAAATAAAAACTATTTAATGGATATGTTTGAAAGTTGGACACGAGGTAGGTGTTGCATTATTAGACCACCTATCAAACAATAAAGCAAAGAGAAATATATATATATATATTACGGTCGTCACGGTGCGACAGCCAAAATTGATAGACAGAATGTGTAGTGGGAAAACCAGGCTAATAAGGGGTTATCAGGATTAATAAATACCATGTAATCTGTCTCATTAGTGATTATTATTATGATTGTATGCTTAACAACAGCGAAGCATGCTGCCAAAAATGTCATTGATCGCCTGTTGTGATAGTAATGCCCATTTACTATTAGAGGAGGGGGCTTGGAAGCACACTGATACTTGCAATCCGTCTTCCCAACATATCCTACACATACTCTATGGGATTCAGGTCCGGTGATCAAGAAGGCCACGCCATCTGTGAAATGGATTCCCTCTCCAGATAACTCCGCACCAATCGTGCTTGTTATCATCCATAAATATCGCATCATTGCCCACTGCAGCGATAAAGCGTACAAGAGGGTGTAAAATTACGTCGCGGTATCGGAGAGCTGTGACGGAACCCCCAGTGAATACATGGATACCGATTCGAGCGTTCACTGCTATGCCTGCCCAGGCAAGTAATGGTTCCTTTCGACAATCTTTGGACCCCATTAGTATGTCTCTGTCTCTCGCCATATCGAATTCATAATGTGATTAACAAAATCTGTACTTGAATAAGGTCATTAACTGCCACCAGAATAAAGTTCACAAATATCACAAAATATGATCATTTTTTCTCAAGGAATAGCAAGATCGCTGCTTCTAAGGGCAAGACGCAATGTAGTATTAAGCCTTCTAGAGTCATTTAGGCAATGCAAATCTTGAGAGCTCCTTCCACCCCCCCCCCTCTAACTTCCTACAGCAGATATTTTTTAATCATTTATTTTAATTCTTTACATAAACAGTTTTATGTAGCAGGCATTTAATTATTTGTCGCTTTTGAGGGAGCTGGCTCAGTATTTCTCATATAAAAAGAATTCGAGATACAAATTTAAAAGCAATTTTAATCTAAATAGTAAGAAAGAAAGAAAAAAGTCTAAATATCATTAAATTGTGGAATCGGACAATTTTTAAATAATGAAACAACATATTTTTAAAATTTTTTAAGCTTATTATATTATTTTTTAAAAGATAATTAACTTTATCAGAATGTTGTTGTAGCACATGATATTCGATTTTAATTTGAGTCAATTCGAACGCACAGCCCTTGTAAATTAAATTATAGCATAAAATTAATATACTCTGACAGTCTTACAAAAAATATAACAAAATCTTGTGGTCACTAAATAATTGCCCACTCTGCCTGCTTGATAAGTTGAAACTGGTAAGACACAACAGGTCGTCTCTTAATGTTAAATTATATTGTTCAAACTGAATATTCTCTACTCATCTGGAGAACTTACTTTTTTCTCAAAAATGAATAACGTTAATGAAATATTCATTCATCTATACTTATAAATAAAGCTCAATGTGTGTGTGTATGTGTGTGTGTTGGCGCTCTACAGGGCAGGTCATTTGACCTACAGCTACCAAATTTGGTACATGTATACCTTAGAGGTCGGGAATGTGCACCTGGGGTCCCTTTTTTTTGAATTTTTAATTAGAATTTTAATTATTAATTAAAAACTAACTTTCCCGCCAAAAAAAATCTTCCATTTTCCCCACCGCCAAATGAGTAAGGCTTCAGTTTTTTTCCCCAACAGTAATGAGGCTAGGGTTAACATTTTTCGGCCGATTATTTCAAACGATTCTGTTTTTCTTAATGTTTTATGCATCTAAAATTAAACATTGTTAATTAATCGATCTTTCAGATTCATTCTGAAGTACTTTTGAATTAAAATAACACAGAATAAAGGAAATTAAAAATGTCTAATCTGCATAGCGTTACCCCAAGTGGCGTAGAAAAATTCACGCATTTGTGTTACCGTAAATGGCGTTGAAAATTCACGCATGCGCATTGTGTTCTGATTGTTGTGACTGATTGCGAACTTGATTTAAATTATTTTTAGGTTAGTTGCATTAAATTGTATTTATGTTATATATTTTTTGTATATGCTTACAGTTTTAAGTACATCGTTTTTTAGGTAGTTTTTTTTTTAACCTGTTTTCAACCGATTATTTTAAACGATTCGTTTTATTTTCTTAGTGTTTCTTGCATTTAAAATTAAACATTGTTAATTAATCGATCTGGTCATGATGAATCTGAGAAAATTTTGTTGACAAATTCTTGAAATATTACATAAATTAAGAAAGATATTCTTTAGTGCCCATAAAGTTTAAACGCTCAGTGACTGTTTTCAGTAATTATATTACAAAAAAAAAACTTTGTTTCAGTAAAAAATATTATTATATTAATTGCAGATTAATCCTTTCCACTTTAATTTAAAGTATAAATTCTACAGGAGCTAACAGAAAGGCCTTTATAATATTATGAGTGAATTATATGACTATCAAAATTTGAAGTTTTAAAAGATGAAGAAGCTATTAAAGTAGGAATTGCACAAAATATTTAATTATTAAAATTTTAACGAACATTAAGATTGTCGAACCGGCTGGTCGCCAAAGGCGGCTAGTTTTTAATAATCGTCGGTAAAAGTCTTTATAACTAAATTCGTATAAGCGTAAACAGATTTTTCAAGAAATAATGATAATATTAGCCAACGAACGGTAGATGGCACCACAGCGTCTGCTGTGAAAACTTTTTTAAACGAGCAATTTTTTGCTTCTTCGGCAAATAAATTTTCTCTCTCACTCTCTCTTTTTAAATCCTTATTTTTACATTTACCTTTTAGATTTGTTGCATATTAATCCTGTAGTTGAAAAAAAAATGGAAAAAGAAAAACTTGCTTACTGGCTGAAGGATGACTTAAGATGCCCGGATAACTTAAGATAAGGATGAAGAAGGATGACTTAAGATAATTTATTCATTGCATAAGCAATTTAATTTTCTATCAGTTAAAGCCAGCCATTTTTTCCGATAATATAGACGTAATTCTTTATTATTATTAAAAGAAAACAAAAGCTTAACTTTTAAAAGTAATTTTCTTTTTTCAAAGTTGTCCTCTTTTGAAGAAAATGTCACAAATCAAGCAAAAAAAGTGAAGTAAATGTTGATTTGGATTTTTTATTTGAAAGCTGTTAATAAGAACTAAGAATGAAATACGGAATGTATATACATAATTAATAAATAATTGCTACATATAAATAAATGCAGTGAATGTACATCATTATATATGCTGGTATTCATAACTTAAGGGGCAACGACATTGTATAAAAATAAGTTGAAACAGTTTCATGTTATTAAAGGTATAAATATAAAATGAAAGAAACCCTAAATCAAAAACAAAATGCTAAAACAATAACTTTAGAGAAATATTTGAGAAATACCGAGTACAAAGGAATAAACAAAATGAATATAAGTATTTGATTAGAATTTCTTTTATGAAACCTCAGTAAGGTATGTGTCCATCTCTCATCGTAAACGAAAGCATAGTATCAGTTGTGCATACTCTTGACCAGATTATTCTATACCAGATTACCAGAATCTGAGGCAAACAATTCTACCATTCCTGTTTCAGCCCCGAAACAACGTCTTTTTTGTTATACAGGAATGAATTGTGTTCTGTTATACCTCTCCTAAATGCATCCCATGTATGTTCTAAAACATAAAGTTCGGGTCAGTAGGTAAGCCGATCCATTCGATGCACACCTTCCCTTTCAAGAAGTTTGTCAACATACGTTAAAATATCTTGACAATTGAATGAGTTTAGAATATACTTTGACCGATGTGTTTCAAATACTGGTTGAATAAGATGGAGTTAATGCAACAGTTTTTAAAAAAAAATGGTATTATCGATAAATCCTGAATATGTTTCTATTCTATTATGAAGTTACAAGAATAACGTTCATGGAAATAATAATAAATAATATTTATAACATTTTATAATATTTAAATAAAGTGATTTAGCTACAATTAAGTTTTGTTTTAGTTACTGTTAAAGCAATATCCCGTTGATAACTAAATTATTTGAAATGTGTCGTCAGGAGGCTTTCACTTTTTACATCGGTTGTTCATCTAGAATCGAAATATATAACTTTCCTTAAAAAAAACACCAATACGATTAACAACATTTTTTTAAATCAGATTTTACAAATAGAATAATATACTTCCTGCAAATAAATATCCAAACCGACAATCCTAGAGATCAGAATCGTTTTGTATGTTTCGTACCTCCTTTCTATAAGCGTTTCGACAGTCTTGATAGATTGCAGAAACCATCTCTTTCTCTCTTTCTTTTGTTTATTTGTATGTATGAGTTTTTATCCTCATATTTTTTATCTGATTTAACAGGTATTAAAATTTGAAACGTCTTTTACTCACTGAAGTTTTCAAAAAGAAAGAATATTATCCAATACAGTTTTAAAATAGCTACATTTGATGTCAAAAATAACTATAATCGTAAGATCAATCTAGATGACACACCTGCTCATAAAAAAACGCAAGTCACCTTTAGCTATTAATTTTCCACCCGAATCTGTTGACGTTGATTCTGGTAGTTCAGATGATCGGATCGAAATACGTGAATAACAATATTGACAATGGGGCAGCTGATGGAGTTGTAAAACGTTATGACCTAGAAGAAACGCGAACTCAGTGGCACTACAAAACCTGCGTTTTTGACCGAAACTCACAATTTTTTAATATTTTATCTCAAAACCCGTTCTTTTATCCTCACAGAACCGTTTTTATTCAATGTCTGCAATAATTAGAAATGAAATTAAAGAAATTTTAATAAAATAACAGTTAGAAATGTAAACAATACTACAAATAAGCAATTTTATTATTTTTATTTAGTTTATATAACAATTACTGCCTTTCCCTATTTCATTTCTTTTGCCATATACTAGATATTATTTTGGAATATTTTCAGTATGAAATTATTTGTTTTTGATAGCATTGTTGAAAATTTAAATAATTTTGAATCATTAAAGTGTTTTCATTACCCTCTGATGTTGTAATTTCTGACAATAAATGGACGGAAAACAAATAGTAATTAATAACAGGATCTCCGAGCTTGTTAACATACATTATCAAGTTAAAAAAAACTGAATAAATAATCAAAATCTGCTCATACTAGCTGTATAGAAAATCACATTACATACTCATTAGAGTGAAAGGAAAAAAAATTTCAAAAAGTGAATAGCGTTTAAGAAAAAGAAGGAATAACCTACCAACCTAGGAAGTTTTGAAGAAGAACCTTTTTTTTTTATTCCAATGAAAATTGAAAACAGAAATTTTAAACCCATTTTTCTCGAAATATGATTTTTGTGGTGTTGTGGCTCATTTTTAAAACACGATTACTTAAGTACTATCAAAATTATTTGCTAATTTAAACCTTTGCTTCGGTCTCTAAACAATAAATCAGTGATTATGTATATATCCAAATATTATAATTATTGCAGCCATTTGTTTTTGATTGAGAGTGCTTGAAAAAAGATCAAATTTGAAACAAAAAATTCTAAATTTTCTCAAATATTTAAATATTTAATTGTTAAATATTTTTGTACGATATATTAACTTTTGCCTAAAATTAATACTTGGAAAAAATAAATATTGCTTCAAATATCGTTATTTAAAAAAAAAAATCCCCCCAAACTCAGTAAAAAACCTTAAATTATTTTGTAGATTTTTTTTTTTTTTTTTTTGCTAATACCAAATTATATCAAGTACAACCATATGCAAAGAAAAAATTACAAGACAAAAGAAAAAGTTATATAACTACTTTTGTGCCAGTTGAGAAGATGAATATCATCTTTATTATTTGTTAAATCAAGCCCTAGCTAGCAAGCCATGCAGCATGGTGTCAGAACCATCTTATCCAATAGCGCCTTGGGCATCACCCCAGATGCTCTGTTGACTCCGAACATTCACTATTCTGATTTTATTTTAATTTATAACAGAAAAGCTTATTTAATCATGATTTTAAAGATATTAAGAACAAAAATGTAATTTGAAACAGTTAATTATTGATTTTGCAATGTTATATAAACATGTATATAGCTTTAAAAAATAAATTATAATGCTTATTTTTAATGAATTAAATAAATTTTTTCAAAAATGTTAAATGAAATACAAAGCATTTATATCATTGTATTTTTATTTTATATAAATATGTAGAACCAAAAAAAAATCTTTTTTTTACATACACTAAAAACAATTATGCGTACGATCAGGGACGACGGAATCTGGCTTAAAATATCCTATTAAAAAAATTACAAAAATTTGTAAATTGAAAGGGTTAATGAGGCAAGACGTGATTTCTTTTTTTCTTTATTTATTTTATAAGAAGATATTTTCGTTGGAACATATGCGCTCAAATTCTTGTATGTTTCTGATGAAGCACTTAAGTTTATCAAGATGACTTTGCTCAATTTTGTGAAATATTGTTCTGTATAATAAAATATTTTCCAATATTGCGCATTATTTTACGATATAGCAGATATTTTATGATGTTATTTTATATTCCATAAATATGTATGAACTACTCGGTATTGATTGTCCTAGAAAATATGTATTACTCTACATAATTACTAACTAAACAATTAAAAACATACATTGAGGTTCTGATACTGCCAGCTATCAGAAGTTTCATGATTATATATAATTAATACATTTATTTTTTAATTTTTCAAAACGCAGTTTTTCACATTCAACAACACGTTTTCCTAAATAATAGCTCAATAATTAATCAAAGTTACAACTACTCGGCAATTGATTATTGCTACTTGAGCAGTGGCGTAGCTAGAGTAACATGTGCCTGGAACATAATATAATTTATTCGACCTAGTCATTATCAGTGATTTAGTAAATATAGATTGTGTCCGGAGGATAATATTATTTTTTAGTCCTTCAATGCATTTAATTTCGAAAAAATGATATAAAAATACTAATGTCTTGTTCTGATGGCACCTCATGAAACTGGTTCCCAAAAAATACCCCACTGGTTCCCCGCTGTGTTTGATAGTGGATAAAAATCTCAATGGATAACCAGGTGGGATAGTTTACTAGAACGTGAATTAATTGGACTTTTCTTCTTTGAGAATATATTGATTAGTCATGTTTATCTGAACTTAAAAATATCTTATGACTTGCATTTTTGAGATATTTAACATTTAAGAAAGATACTTGAAGCAAGATGGATTATCTTTGCATCATTATCATGGAATGAATGCCTATCTTAATGGAATTCTGGTTAACAAAAGTTTAGGTCGAAGAGGTCGCATTGAAATCCCCCACCCCTCAAAATTCCCATGGACCTCACTCTAATGCGTGTATTTTTATGGAAATATGTGAAACTCCCGTTTATAATTCAAGGCTTAAGATTTGACCCAACATACATCATAAAAATATGAATTAAACATAATTTAATTTATATGTTTAGTGCCATTTTGCAGTTCCATCGGTCGATTTTGTCAGCACCACTTAGTTAATGACTGTAAGGAATCGAAAAACTTAGGTAACCGACAAAATCCTTTATTCAGTGATACACATTGTTAGAATGATTTCATAATTCAAATTATTTATATAAAATAATTTGAATTATGGAATTGGTGTCAAAGATTTTTTATGTAAAAATTATTTAAAGAGCATACTTATTTTTCTGGATCACCCTTTATATTTTTTAAAACAAATTATATGTCAAGAAAGAGCAACAATATCTGTAAATTGACGAACTTAAAAATTTATCTTATTTTTTTATATATTGCATCATTGTTAAAAGATATAAAAAATTATTACAATATTGCTTTCATCACTACCAAAGAATATGCAAGAATTTTCATGTAGTTTTTAATAATAGAAGGAAAACAGATGTTTAAATGTTTATGCAATCAAGGAAAATTATGTGAATTCCATTACAGAAATAATGAAAAGAATTGTTGCAAATTATTTTATAAAATCGCTAAAATAAGAAAAAAAAATTGCAAAACTAAATTTGCATCATCCAAAAGACAATTTTCTATATTTTAATATAGTATCAAGTTCACTTTCGTGTGATAATATTTTTTGAAATTAGCGGCCAATAAACCGCCAATGAATTTGGATTGATTAAAATTTTTAAAAAATCTTACTTGCCCATTAATCCACAGTATATTAGTGTATAATTCACACAAGTATACAGTGGAAATTATACACGATTACGGAACCATATGGACGGATGATCTGTTGGGAGCCAAGAGAGAGATACACGCCTCCACTTTTATTATTATTAAATTTACTGTAAAATGGATACCTACTTTTTTTATTCTCACTTACATTTTTATATAGTCTAACTTTAGAGCTGTAATGGCAGATTTTTTTTTACCGTAAATCTTGATTGTATAAAAAATTGTACTATAAAGTAATTAATTTCGATAACCATAGGTGATTTTGGATTTTTCTCTATTCTCGATGCAATACAGATAAAACTGATTCTTGCGACATTGACAATTCATAACCAATAAATTTAATAGTTCTTAAAGATTTCTAAAATATATTATCCAAAACCTGGTGAAATTTAAAATTTTAAGAAGTGGGAAAACTCATTGCCAACATATTAGATATAAGAATTAAATTTCAATTTTTATTAATATTTCAACGACGTCATTTTCTCGGCGAAACAAAGAAAGTAATTTGTACGAACAATATTTGATTAGTGTTCAAGAAAAATGGATGAAACAATTTTGTTACATATCTTATATAATAGCTTTTCCAGTCATTGGAGAAATTAATTGCAAAACTTCATAAAGATTTATTTATTTTAGCCAGATTTATTCGTTTTAAATTTCAAACAATAATTTTAACCATTAGCATCACCAAACATAAGGAATATTCTTTAGAAACAGATAAAAAAAACTTTATTACAAATCAGAAACGAAATTATTTAGTAGCAGAAGTCAAAAATAAGATACAAATGCTTTGGAACCGAGCTAGAGGATTATATTGCTTAACTAGCCGCCTTTGGCGACCAGCCGATTCGCCAGTATTACCGCTCGCTACAATTTTCAATTAAATATTTTAAGTAACTGGTCTCTTAAAGGATTCTCAAACAAAACATTTTTAATATTCAAATTTTGATAGTCATACCAAACTTATACTGTTTAGATCGTTTCGTTCAATTTACTATATATATTTTGCTAATTTGTTGTCATTTCCGGCAATACTTCAACTTTAATTTCAAGTGGAAATGATGAAGTTGCAATTAATATGAAGATATTTTTTAATAAAACTAAGCATTTTATTTTATTTATCATCTTTATTGTTATTTATTAATTATTATTATTATTGAATGTGAGTATTGCAAACAGAATCGCTCGGTATTTAAGTCTTATGTTAACTACAAAATATTTTTCATAATTTATGTAATATCTCAAACAATAATTCAACAAAAATTTCTCAGATTCAGCATAAAATTCAGTTTTTAGTTTTGGTTTCAAAAGGATTGAAATGAAATCAATAATAATATTTTGTTCCTGCCTATAAATATATTTCAAAAATTATGAAGTCTAAATTTAATACAGTAAGGTATCATATTCTGAGAAATATTCTGGACACACCAAATTTTAAATAAATGAATGAATGTTTCTATTTTCCACGATCAACTCAGACTTATTTATGAAGTTTTAAATGTTAAAAATTTAGAAAAACTCAACATTTTCATAATCTTAGGCCAATTAATCTTGAGAAACCTGCGCGCTGATTGACGTATTTTCTTTGAAGCAATCGATGGAAAATCTAAAATCATCCTTTTTTTATTGAATAGTGATATTCAAATTTTCATAAATCAGTCAGTTTAAGTGATTGGAAATTAACTCTTAAAAGTCAGTGATTTAGTTAATTGGAAATTAACTCTATGACCACCATAAAATCTGTGCTTTCTCTTGTGTTGTATGCATTCTCCTTAATATCCGCTCGAATAAAACATCACATACAAAAGTACTACATAGAAAAACACATCAAAAGTAAACATAACATTTCAATAGTTGCCAAAAACAAAAGAGAGAAAAATGCAATTAATAAGCAGACGATATTTAGAAAAGTACAGATATTTAGACTGGAAAATGAAATTATCTGAAATTAACCACACGAGCAGACGATATTTACAAAAGTAAAAATATTCAAACCTGAAAAGGAAAATATATGAGTTATTCCATCTATAAATGCCATAAGTTTGTTTATATCTTCATTATTTTATGAGTCATTAAACATCAAAATGGGTTCGGGACTAAATAAACACCCTGTATAGAGAGTGTAAAAGATTATAAAATAATTTTTCTTGGATTTATTTTTTAGAAAAA